>JARHVA010006170.1:920000-984359 GCA_037957365.1 Torreya grandis
TTTTAAATTCTAAAGCTATGCATAAAACTACATTCACAACTAGAAGAGTTACTTTTAATTTTAAAAAATTGCCTTTTGGACTAATTAACACCAATGTTAATTTATTGATATGAATTCATGTTTATTTCAATGATATGATTAATATTATCATTCAATTCCATTTGTATTATCTCACAACTCATTAAAATAAATGTAAGAAACATATCAATCATCTATGTGAAAGTTTTATCAAGTGTATAAAATATGGTATCTCCATTAACCCAAAGAAATCAGTTTTTGGAGTAATTAAAATTTATCCCAATATAATTAAGGCCATAAAATAGCTACCTACACTTAAAATCATTTTAATTTAAGATCTTTCTTTGGTGAAATCAGTTTCATTTTCAAGTTTTTTTCTAATTTTGATGATAAGTCTAATCCATTACATATTTTACTAGAAGAATATAAATTATATATATGGGATGTAGGCTAAAATTTACATTTGATGAAATCATAAACATAATATAAATTTATCTTGTTTTTGTTAAGCCATATTTGAATAAACTTATTATCTTGTACAATAATGTGATTGATAAATCTATGGGTACTGCAATAATGTTGTATGATGATAATAAGAAATAAATATCCATCAAATACATGAGTCAAGTACTTAAATACATTGAATCCAAATATATTTTATTTTTTGACCCAATCCTATGATACATTTGGTTATTATTTATGAGATTTGTATAGCCTATCTTTATTGATTTTGATGCTTATTTAGAATATGTGTTGTAGATGTGATTAAAATTATGACATTATGTTGAATTAATAACTTACGATTATATTATTTATTGATGCCATTTTAGATGATTATAGATGTTTTTTTGTATCATGCTTATACTTTGTATAATTTATATTATGTTATTTATATAATACCATGATCAAATATTGCTGATGCCCATTGTCGTGACTATAGGAATAAGTTTTATGAGGTAGGCTAGGTGATGGATTTCAATAGTTTGGGTGATATGGTAATGGCATTGATTAGTCGATTGGAACTGGCAGTTGGAATAATGGAAATGTCATCTTGAGCCATTTTATTTCCTCTATAGTTATGTTATAGTTCTCTTTTGATGATTTTTAGTTCTATCTTGATTGGACATCTTGCATTGAATGTGTTGTTTTTCTTACGTACATGTATTTACACATTTGTCTTATGATATTTGGTTATCATTTTATCTCTTGCATGATTGGTGGTTTTCATTCATTTTATCTTTCCTACTTAAAGAGTTTTTACTTAGTATGGGGTTCAATTTCATTTTAAATTATTATTATATAACATCTTTGGCTTATTATAATTGTAAAGCTTGTTAAACCATGATTAAATTTAAATTATAGATTAACCCCTTAGGGGATCATGCTAATATATTCATGTTTTGAGGTGGAAAGAGACCATAATGTTGTGGTTACTAGGATGGCATGGTGGCCATGATGGTTAGTGGAATCATGGGGCCTTGTTGACCTACCCTCTTGGCATCATAGAGAATCTTGGTTAATATGTTTTAGGTTTTTGTTAGTGATAATGTTGGCATGAAATTTTCTTAGGTGGAAAAATAGATGTTTTTCGTCAATAGTCATGGGACAAAGTCCCTTTCCTATTAGCAGATAGAGATACCTTTATTGAAAACCAAAATGGATGTCAAAAAGAAAACTATTTACAACAAAATTTGGTATTATTAATAGGGATTGTATTTTTAACCATAAAAGACTAAATTTGGTATAAAGGAATTAAAAGAGGAAAAAATGAGAGAAGACATGTTCAACTGTAAATATAAAGATGATAGTTCTAGAAAGCTAAACTTAGAAACTAACTAGAAATATCATAAAAGGAGTATAGTTTTACTCAAGAGAAAATATTTATCATTTAATGGGCTAGGAAAGACATACATGTATTCTCATGAACACATGACACACACCAAAATAATCATTGACCACTAATAAATAAATGTTCAACCATTTTGTATTTCCTTATAAAAACAAATAAACGTATTGATTTTACCCCACCAAGATTTAACTAGTGTAGAAATAACAAATGTAGATTCAAAAATAGAAATGATACAAATGAAATTTATATGTTTTTATGGATTAAAGCAATTACAATAATATTTTTAAATAAAATAGTCAAATACATGTAAATGTACGCATATACACTAGCCAAAAATAGATTTTGAATTCAAATTTTGAAAAATTAATCCTTGCATTGATCTTTCTTGAGATTCAAATAAAATATCTTATTTCATTATCTTGATGGATATGTCTAGCTATCAACAACCCCTAAAAATGAGCCCCTAACTCATATTTATAGGTTTAAATGGGTTATTATAGAACATAACCACCCTTTTTGCCTTTTTAAGAACATGTAAAATCACATTAACTAATTTTCACAACTTAAATTTTACAAAAATGTGTCAAGTAATTTGCACATCTTAAAAAAATGTGTTAGTGGTTTTTCACAACTTAAAAAATTATAGTAATTAATTTACAAAACTTGAAATTCTATGCTGGAAAATTTGTATGATTCAAAATTGTAAAAAGGACTTTGTACAATTTCATGACTTTATAATGTGTGAATTAACTAGAAGGTAAAACTACAATCATGAAAATTATTCAAGAAAGTTAAGATTTATGAAAAGATAAAAATTTGATGAAGAATCATTATTTATCATCGTTGTTGATGATGATTTGGACTTATTCTTCTTTCTCAAGTTGAACTTTTGTGTAGTATTAATTACAAAGGATTAGGGTTGGGAAAATTTATCAAAAGGATTTTCATCTGAAATGGAAATATTTGGAGTACCTAGAATATTTTCACCCAATATTTTTATCTTCAATTTGAGAGGCTTCTTCATTGGAATTAATTCTATTATAGCTTCAACTTATATCTCTGATTCTATAGCTTCTAAATCTTTATTGGTTCATGTTATTGAGGATGTCCCTAATTATATTTGACATTATTGATGAGAGATTCCTAATTCAACTTATTTTATTGGACAAAATTTTGCTTTATCAATATTGATGCCTTTAATTTTCAACCATTTCAGAGTCATGTTTAACACACCTTGAGTTATGTTAATTAGTGAGTTGGACTCCTTATTAAGACAATATATTATTGGAATAGATTTTGACTCAATTACATTTTTTTATATGGGATATAATAAATTTTTATCATATGATATATTTTTCTTAATTTCCAATATATAAAAAATTATTACATGTTCCAAAGTAAATAATGAATAATCATGAATTCTCACATATTTTTCATCATCATAATCCATTTAATAGTAATTAAAATGATGCACATGTTGATATGAAGAACCAACAATATGTTTTAATATGCCCATAACATCAAATGAAGGTAGACTTTTAAATGATCAAATAGTAACTCAATTCATTTCTTCATCAATCAATTTTACTTTGGTGAAATAAGCATAAGTATATCGACCAATAAAAATAGGAAATTTTATCCCAGACTTGTGTTTATAAGACATCAATTTTTGTGTTTTAATCAATCATGTCACTAATTCCATCAAATCCCATCTATCATCCACATATCTTACAAGCATATATGGGGTAACTTTACAACCACAAATTCTTAAGTAGGTGATAGTTGGGAATCATATTAACCATGTTCCATACTTGGAGATATTTTTAAAGGCCTAAATTGATAGTATCATATTATGGTTTGAACATCTAAATAACATATTGTAATAATGCATCATTTACCCTGTGGAAATGATGTGCAATTTATTTCAAAGAGACTTGGGTATAGAAGCCCTAGATTTTAAAAGTTTAAATATCACCTAATGTATTCAAACCATCATATAAACTCCTTCTATAAATAACATAAAAAAGATAATAAGTCATTTATAATTTGGAATTTATATTGACTTCTACCAATTACTTGTGATCTGGATCACTGATTAACTATCCCAAGTTGATATACTACCTATTCTAGTGAAAGATCCATATATACATGTAGATCCATGTCTATAAATTCATAGTAATTGGGCTTACCACTACTCTATATAAGAGATTAATCATATCATTGACCTCATTTATGAATTTAAACCTATAAATATTATTAGGTAGCCTTTTATTTTTATAGTTAGGTTTTATTAGCCACTAATTATTCACCCATTTTGAATAAGAGCTGGTATTAAAATATTAGAATTATTGAGTGGAATTAGGAGTCAAGTTAACAAAATCTTATCTATTAGGTAACTTTAGTAGATGATAAATATGTTTTGAACCTAAACATAAGACTAATTCTCCATTCAAATTCTTGACCTCCCTTTTTTCTATATCATAGTGTTTGGGCATTGTCAAAATAAGTTCTGAACATTGAATTAAAGTTGGGAATGTTACTTCCTATGCCAATCTGCTATCATGGATTATTTGGACATAATATGTTTTTTTTAAACCACTTATTCCATTCCAAAAATATTCCATATCAATGTGTCTAATGTCAGTGTTAGGTTATCTTTTCAACATTACAATTTAGGTCTAAAGGTGGAAACACTTCTTAAAATTAATACCCTATATTTGTTTCCTCTTCAAATTATAATTTATTCTTAGTAGGGGTATTTTCATAGTAATTTTAATGGGATTTTATTTGATCTAGGTGTCTAATGTTGACATATAATGAGATTACCTACCTATGAGATAAAAACCAACACTTGAACTACCTTGTGGAAAGAAAGAACTCTGAATGTGTTCCAATAAGAGACAAAAATTAGGATGTGCAAATATAACTATTGGAATCTAAAAAAGTTTTTCATAGAGTATCAGACTCTAATTTAAATTCTTATATATAATTAGCGTCTGATGGAATGTTAAATAATCAATTAGAACAAGATAGAGTGATATGTAGATAATCAAAACCCGATAGTGTGATCAACAAGATGTCAGAGTTTGACTAGTACAAAAATAGAATTCAAATTTTGATGGAGATATTTTTCAAGAATTAGAGTTTAAGATGTGTGTAATAAAGTCTCAAGGTTTGATATATGTTTAATAATCCCTAGGAATCTAACAATGTTTAGAATAGGTACAAGCCCTAACAAGCCATCTTGTTCAATGAGATGTGGAACCTACAAATCCTAGTTCTTTTATAGTTTTCTAAACATTGAATTGAAGTTGGGAATGCTACTTCCTATGCCAATCTACTATCATGTATTATTTGGCCATAATATGTTTTTTTACACCACTTATTCTATTCCAAAAATATTCCATATCAATGTGCCTAAGGTCAATGTTAGGTTATCTTTTCAACACTATAATTTAGGTCTAAAGGTTGAAACACTTCTTAAAATTAATACCCTATATTTATTTCCTCTTCAAATTATAATTTATTCTTAGTAGGGGTATTTTCATAGTAATTTTAATGGGATTTTATTTGATCTAGGTGTCCAATGTTGACATCTAATGAGATTACCTACCTATGAGATAAAAACCAACACCCGAGCTGCCTTGTGGAAAGAAGGAACTCTGAATGTGTTCTAACAAGAGACAAAAATTAGGATGGGCAAATACAACTATTGGAATCTAAAAAAGTTTTTCATAGAGTATGGTACTCTAATATAAACTCTTATAGATAATTAGAGTCCGATGGAATGTTAAATAAGCAATCATAATAAGATAGAGTGATATGTAGATAATCAAAACCTGATAGTGTGATCAATAGGATGTCAGAGTTCAATTAGTACAAAAATAGAATTCAAATTTTGATGGAGATATTTTTAAAGAATTAGAGTTTAATATGTGTGTAATAAAGTCTCAAGGTTTGATAGATGTTTAATAAGCCTTGGGAATCTAACAATGTTTAGAATATGTACAAGCTCTGATAACTCATCCTTGTTCAATGAGATGTGGAACCTACAAATCCTAGTTCTTTTATAGTTTTAAAAATGATTTGTAGTTGAAAATAAATGAAGTGATAAAAACTTGAAGTGACAAGGAATATGAAATATCTAAGTCTAAAAAAGGAATAATGAAGGTTGAAGTATGTTGGGAGTGATGAGCAAGGGATGGGTATAATGGAGAGTAATGAAGAAATATATTGCAAGTCATGAGGATTTTGCACATGTGAGGAGTAATGGCAAAAGTTCAAGTGTGTATATGGAGTCATCAAGTATGACAAGAATTCAAATAGGTATTAGGTTTTAAATATTTTTATTGAAAAAAATAGATTCTGATGAGTGTTTCTAAAACTATCATGTTCTAATAGGTGTTTTTATAATGATTGGGTTCTGATAGGTGTCTTTACAACAATCAGGTTTTAAAGAGTGTTGATATAATTTTTGTTAGGTTGTGGAGCTAAAAGCTTCACCATGATGCAAATAGGAGGAGTTTCTGAGTGTCACAGTCATCGATGTCGATAGGCCAACCAACGTCGGTCAGTGGTGGATAGATAGCAACTGACATCGGTCAAAGATCGGCCGATGTCAGTCATCTCCAGATAGACAGTGACTGACGTCGGTCGCCTGTGTGGTTCTAGAACTATCGGGTTCATGAACAATTTGTTAATGAACTGATTGTTTGCATGTAAAAAGCTAATTTTAGTCTTGAGCTGTAGTTTCTAATTATTGTAATTGGATGTCTAATTATTGTTTGCATGAGATCTATATAATAGACTCATGGGCTGTATTGTAAAGTGTGCTAGAGTGAGAGAACAAGGTTAGCTCCTTTAGAAGAAAGAGAGCAAGGATAGCTCATCGTAGTTCCACAGGGGTGCTGAGTGTGTATGATTAGGTAGATCTATGGGATAGCAAGATTTGGTAGAAGATCCACCAAGGTACTAGTTTGGAGAATCATAAGGACTTGGTGAGGCAAGGACAAGGGTTCTTCAAGGTGTAGAGAGATCTACATGGTAAGTAAGATCATTTGATTTGCAGGTTGTTGCAAGTTTATGGGAGATCTACTTGGAGTACTTTGAGTACCTGTGTACTGGCAGTAGTGATACTGACTGGTTGGAGGTGAACAACAACTCTATGTTTGAGTTGTTTATTGTGACCGTAATTGAGAGGGAACTCTTGAAGAGATTTACTATTTATGCCCTAGAGGTGTGGGAGCCCTAGAGGAGTGTGAAGAAGGTTGTGGCATCTTCTTTGTTGTATTTCCTTTTAGAAGAGTATTAATACAATTATTGTATTGTCTCTCATATTCTGTGTTATTTATGAATTTCTAGTTACTTGTGATTTTGGTTTAATTCCGTGTTTAGTTGCTCATACAAAGGTAATCAATTATGCTCCAAGATCCTAACAGTTGGTATCAGAGCGAGGTTGCAGGGAGCAGGTTTGTTGATTACAGGTCACTCTCAAGGGTTTTTGATTGAGTGGGAGTATAACAATGGCAGAAGAAAGTATGGAGGAATTCAAAAGTAAGAATGATCAATTACGGTGTTATGGAAAGAAAGAGAAGGTAAAGAAAGATTGTTGGTCGGTAGAAGATCAGCATGAAGGAAATAAAAAAGCATGTGTTGCAGGTATTATTGCACTCTTTGTTCTTTTATGTTCCTTGGATAAATTAGAATCTTAGTTTATAGATTCTGTTACCTCTTTCCATGCAGCCCTAAATAGAGTATTTTTCTATGTTAAGGTCCATGGAGACTTTGAAAAGATTTATTTAGGGGTTGGTGAGCCTTGTCAAAGTATTGGCAAAGGGGAAGTGTAGCTGAAATTATAGATGACCAACACATGGGTGTTGAAGGATGTCATGCAGGTCCCAGTTCTGAAGATGAGGCTAATTTCTTCAAGAAAGTTGGGTGATGAGAGATGCACAGGAACTCTCACAGCAGATGCACTTGAATTAGTAGGTGGTAAGAAAGTAGGTATCCTTTATCTATCTACTGATATTACTGATTCTTCTTTTATTATGAAGATGTGGCTTTGTAGGCTTGGTCACATGAGCAAGAAGGAGATGCATGTTCTTAAGCGGAAGACAAATGTCTTTGACAAACTTAAGAACTAGAAAGCCTTAGTGTTTATGGAGGAGATGATGGACAAAGATTAGCGGATGGGGCTGAATAACTCTAAGCAGGGTAATTTGGATAGGGTTTTGATTCAAAGTAAGCTCATGGGTAAAAAGTCATCACTCACAGGAAAACACAGTTACCGATGTCGATCAGGTGGAACCAATGTCAAACAGGCAGGTATCGATGTCGGTCATGTGCAGACAGCCAAATTTGATGGTGTCGGGTAGGGTGGCTACTGGTGTTAGTCAAGGAATCGATGTCGATGACTAGTGGACACCTACATCAGTCAGAGAATCAGTGTCGGTGATCAAGTTGGTTTGACATCAGTCAAGTATAGACCAGGGTTAACTAGGAAATAGATTTTAGGCAGACAACAAGCTGTCAAGGAGTCTCAAATGCCCATATGGAGGATTGAAAGGGTAAGTAAGCCTCAAATTCGTTATTCCCCTTTTTTATACTAGTTTCTCACTGTAGAGCAGGAAGGATCCAAGAAATAGTGGGAGCATGGCATGAATGAGGAATTTGATTCCTAGGATGCAGAACCAAATGAGAGATTTGGTAGAGTTGCCAGCCAGATAAAAACACTAAAAGATGAATGGATTCCTTGGTTAAAGAAGAGAGAGGATGGACACATGAGATAGAAGGCCAGGTCATATGGTCTTGAGCAAGCTGCAAGACAGTGGTACAGGTTTGATAGGTGGATGACAAAGCACGGCTTTAGTCAATGTCATTATAACCATTGTGGTTTCTTTACCAAGTTAGATAATGGTTGCTACATTATCCTATTATTATATGTGGATGATGTGCTTGTTACAGGTGAATACATATAGGGATTTGCTAAGTTAAGGGTAAAGTTAGTTTAGTAGTATGTCATGAAGAATTTGGGAGCAGAAAAATTCTTTGGCATGAGTTTTCCTAGAGACAGGGAAGATCACAGGTTGATGTTGTCTCAAGATGATTATGTGAAGGTAGTGCAGGATGCATAACGGTAAGCATGCCTATGGATGGATAGTTCACAGAATAGGGTCCCCAATCACATGATGAGGTTGAGTACATGTGTACTCCCTGATATTACCCCAGTAGTGGGTGTTGTCAGCAAGTTCATAGCTAATTCAGGAAAGAAGCACTGGAGGGCAGTTCAGTGGGTTCTCAGGTATCTAAGAGGGATCAACAATAGGGATTCATGCTATGCAAGGTCAATGACTTCTCTACATGAGTATGTAGGTTCAGATGTGGCAGGTTACTTGGATGACATGCGAAGCACCACAGGTTGTGTGGTGGTTGGTTTTCAAGATTGATCTTGAAGAGGGATACAAGCTAGAAAATAGATTAGACGATGTACAGGTACAGATATAGGTGCAACTATTTATATCCAAGTGGGAGATTGTTAGGTTATGGAGCTAAAAGATTCACTAAGATACAAATAGGAGGAGTTGCTGAGTGTCACAGTCACCGACATCGGTAGGCCAACTGATGTCAGTCAGTGGTGGATAGATAACAACTGACATTGATCAGAGATTGGCCAACATCAGTCATCTCCAGATAGATAGCGACTGACGTCAGTCGCCTGTGTGGTTCCAAAACTATCAGGTTCATAAATAGTTTGTTAACAAACTGATTATTTGCATGTAAAAGGCTTATTTTAGTCTTGAGCTATGGTTTCTAATTATTGTAATTGGATGTCTAATTATTGTTTGCATGAGATCTATATAATAGACTCATGGGCTGTATTGTAAAGTGTGCTAAAGTGAGAGAGCAAGGTTAGCTCCTTTAGAAGAAAGAGAGTAAGGATAGCTCCTCCTAGTTCCACAGGGGTGCCGAATGTGTATGATCAGGTAGATCTATGGGATAACAAGATTTGGTAGAAGATCCACCGGGGTATTGGTTTGGAGAATCATAAGGACTTCGCGAGGCAAGGACAAGGGTTTTTTAGGGTGTAGAGAGATCTACATGGTAAGTAAGATCATTTGATTTGCAGGTTGTTGCAAGTTTATGAGAGATCCACTTGGAGTACTTTGAGTACTTGTGTATTGGCAGTAGTGATATTGACTGGTTGGAGGTGAACAACAACTCTGTGTTTGAGTTGTTTGTTGTGACCGTAATTGAGAGGGAACTCTTGAAGAGATTTACTGTTTACACCCTAGAGGTGTGGGAGCCCTAAAGGAGTGTGAAGAAGGTTGTGGCATCTTCTTTGTTGTATTTCCTTCTGGAAGAGTATTAATACAATTGTTGTATTGTCTCTCATATTCTGTGTTATTTCCAAATTTTTAGTTACTTGTAATTTTGGTTTAATTTTGTGTTTAGTTGCTCATACACAGGTAATCAATTGTGCTCCTAGATCCTAACAATTTTTATGATATGATAATGAATTTAATATAATTTTAGGCCCAAATGAATATTTAAACAACTATTAAATTATGATAACTTTCTAAATAGCTATCAAAAATCCAATGCATGTTTAATAGACACTTAAAATCTAACACATTTCAAGATAGTCAATTTTTTGGATTTTTAAAATTTCACTTTAGTTTTTGACCAAGTATTGACCTTTATACCTATTTTGACCATTTTTTTAGTCAAAATATTTGACATTCTCAAATTTTTACTTCCATTAAAAAACTAGGATAATAGATGGCTTCAACTGAGAATCTTAAATTGTAAGGGATAAGCTAAGAACCCAAGATTCTAGTTTTACAAACTGGTGCATTTCCATTGGTCTATAGATTAATTTTAATTTCATCATCACAAATTCTAAATAATTATGATATATCTTCATAATTCCATGTCCTAATTTGACCAACTAACAACTAGTTTGCCTTATCTTAATCGTATGATATATGAACATGCACTGCTAGGCCATATCTTCTAATTTGAAAATTATAGATCCTAATCTAGCTAGTTGAAAGCCAATTTTCCTATCTCAATCACATGATAAATTAACTTGTCCTACCAAGCCAGATCTTTTATTTATAAATATTCCATTTTTTAACCATTTATTTATTTGAAGGAGTTTGGGAAAACTTGTTAATTTTGGAAACTGAATAATCTTTGTATGTCAGAATTGATATAAGATTAAAGATGCATAGTTTATTTGGTCTCAAATTAGGTGTCGAAGGAAATAGAACAAGAAAGAATAAAAATGCATGAAAAGGAGGGAACAATAGACAAGTTTTTGTAATATTGAAAAACAACACATATGCACAACAAAACTAAGACATGAAAAGGAGACAAACCAAAATTGTTATGTACATACTTACATATAGGGGACTACCCAAATTCATTTAAAGTAATGCTTGAGATGTTTACCACTATATGGAAATGGTAGATGTGTTCCATCATGATAGGCCAAATATAAAGTGTTGTCTCCACAAAAGAGCCTTATTTTGAAGGGACCCATCCAAAATGAGTCAAAATTTCCATGACTTCCTTTTGGTTATGTATGTTTATCCCATAGAAGAACAAGATATCCTACCTAAAATTCACTTCTCTTTGATTTTTTGTCAAAAAATACTTTAAATTGAGCTTGATGCTTACAAATTCTATTAACAACTATGGATCGATCCTCTTCAAACTTGTTTAAGTAGAGATTTTTTTTCTAGAGGAATTTATAAGTTTTGACTGGATCTAGCTAGATGGAGTGTAGGAAATTCAAGTGTTATCATAATTTTCATGTATATCCCATAAATCAACTAGAATAGAGACACACCTATATCCTTTTTTGGTTTTATGCAATCTGTTGATAGTGTATCATATAACGTTTTGTGCCAATTCATATAATTCTCATCAACTAAATTTAGAATGATGGTGAGAAAATTTTTATTTCTTGAATTGACTTAACCATTTCCCTATGGGTAATAGTTTGAAGAATGGAACACTGAAATACTATATCCATAAAAGAATCCAATCATATCTAAAGAGTATAAATTTGAAGCGTTGTTTATTACTATATTTTACATAATAACATATTTGAAATGTAATATGACATGCACAAAATATCTAGGATATAAAATAAATAGAAAATCATAAAAAGAACACATACATCAATGTTTGACACAATGTTAGAGTGGGAAAACCTTAAAGAGGTAAAAAAATCCACCAAAATATTATTTATTATTGAGAAAGAAACACAACCCAAATACAATTTCCTCTCATCTCATTTCTTATTTGTCCTATATAAATCTCTTATTCACTTGAAAATATATCTAGTTAAAAATAATTTAAAATAGGGGTAAGATCCTATTTATAGTATTCAATAAGGGAGGTGATCATTGTGAAATAACAAGTCCATCCATCCCAACAACCCATTTAATTAAATTTGGTAATTTTTTAATCAATATTGAGGGAAAGGTCCCTCACCCATACAAAAAGAGAGCATAAAATATAAAAAGGGAGGTATTCTAAACAAAGTGGAAATAAACATCCCATCACAAGTCCCAAAAGGAGAGAAACAAAAAATTAAGGATCAACTTTGAAGAGCAAAAACATGAAACAATAAAAAGAACATTACAATTGCCAACTACATAGAATGAAGAATTTTTTACCAAGTTGATTTGAAAAAAGGATCGGGTTGCCATCATTCGAGTGAATACATTTTATAGGGATTTAAACACAACCCAAACTGATGGAATCCACCATGGATTGCAAATGATTATGCATCAATCAAGAGGCCTTCTATTGTCCATCAACATGCACCCTAACATTTTCAACATCCAAAGTTTTTATCATGCAACAGCTTAAGAAAAATTCTACTAAGTACCGAGTTGTATACATAAGGGCCTCCAAGTAAAATTAGTTAGTGAAAGGGAGTAGAGATGGTGAAGGCTCAAGCTAGGACTACATCAAAGGAAAATTAGATTATGAGCCTTCCACCAATGCTAGGAAAGTGTCATGTAATATGAATTTATTAATTACTAAATAAACATAACTTTACTATTTATTTTTTACAAAGTTTTTAGCTCATGTTAATAAATAATATATTATTATTATTATTATTTAATTATTACTAAGGCTAAGGGACAGTAAGACAAATTGGAATTAAATGTTCTAACATTCCCCGTTAATGCTATGCTGGGATAAATGTCATAGTCACCTTGAAAAAAAGGAATTATACTATGTACATAATTTTGGGATTTAAAAACCTTAATCATACAAAACATCACTTTTTGAAAAAAATGAATTATAATGCATAAATTACTCAAAAGTAAATTTAGGTTAGCATGATTGTGAGACTACATCTCATAATTTTTCATGAATAATCAATAAGCACATTTGGAGTCTTTTATAATATAAGGAACTCCATTACAAAGTATGATTTTAAATTTATTGGAGTACAAAAGTAAAGCTTCCACACGATGTTTACAATTACATAACTTCAAAATGAAGTTTAAAATTATTTACAATGATAATAAGTATAGAGAAAAAGAAGAAACACATGTCCATTAAGAACTGATATTGTCATATACACTCCCTCTCAATGGCAACTCCAAGAAGCTCAAAATTGCATAAAACTGACAAAACTTAGTAGCACTCAGTGGTTTTATGAATATATCTACTACTTATTCATTTATAGTAAAAAACTATAAATCAATATCACAATTAAGGGATTTCTATTAGATAAAATACACATGAACTTCAAAATGTTTAATTATTTGGTACTATACTAGATTTTTTGCGAGAGCTAAATAACTTTGGTTATCACAATTAAAGATGGTATTACGAAAAACATTCAAATAAAATTCTCCCAATAACCTTCAAAATCACATGTCTTCTTTGGTAGCTTCCATAACACTTTTGTACTTTGATTCAGTAAAAGAGATAAAGACAATAGGTTGCTTCTTACTCCTCCAAGTGATAGCAACTGCCCAAACTTAAACACATATCCAAAAGTAGATTTGTGATCTATAGTATTAGTAACATGGTCAACATCGCAATAACCATATAATTTAACACTATCAATGGAAAAATAAAATAAACAAAAATTAATTATTCCTTTGATATAATTAAGAATATGTTTAGTTAATTTATAATAATCTAAATATGGATCCTACCTAAATTTAGAAGCAACACCAATAGCATATAAAATATTTGACCTAATAATGGTTAGATAAATCAAACTACCAACAAGCTGTCAATATAAAGTAGGGTTATATTTTTCACACACAAGTTTTAGATAAAATTAATACCAACTTGAATAGGATTAGAATAAGATTTAAAATCAAGCATGTTAAACTTAACAAGAATATTATGTACATACTCAGATTGTGATACAATAATTAAATTTTTATCCTAAAATATAGTAATTCCTAAAAAATGATGTAGAATACCTAAATCAATCATTTCAAATATTTGACATAATTTATCCTTATATTTATGAATTAAACTAGTTAGATCATCAGTAACCAAAATATCATTAACATATAAAATAATTAAGATTAAATGATAATTTTCAACCTTAAAAAATATATCATTATCAAAGTAGTAATTAGAGAAACGCAATTCTTTGAAAAAAAAAGTAATATTAGAATACCAAGATTGAGGAGATTATTTTAGACCATACAAAGGTTTATTTAACTTTCATACATAATGTTCTTTATTATGGTAAGTGAAACCTTTAGGTTGAGTCATGTAGATTTTCTCTTCTAGATCACCATTTAGTAAAACATTATTGGCATACATTTGGTGGATAACCAAATCATTTTGAGCTACAAGAGAAATAAGTAATCTTAAAGTACTTGATGCAGAGTCCTTCCACATACTCTTCCCAATCCAAGCTCTAATACTTGTAATTTTCAATACTTGCATTCTAGATCCTCAATCTTATCTTCTTTGCTAACTTTCTCTTTTACTTGTCATCAAACTCTTATATGAACTTAACCAGGTTTCTTTAAGTCTATTATCTACCTTTATAACATAAAATTTCTTACCATACATCCACTTATATTACTCTATCTACTATCTCTCCTCACTCATCTCATACTCACTAGTCTATGAACTTTTTAAAGCCAATTTACCTCAATACTTGACTAGTGTTACATGAATAGAATATATAAATTCAAAATGTCTCTCAAGAGCTTGATCAAATTGATTAACCTCAAACATGATCCCAAACTCAAGTTCCTTCTTTACTACCAAACCTTTCAACCTTCCTTTGTAGCTAGTAATTTTTTTGTGTGTTTTTTCTACTGTACAGACTAGTACAATATAGTTTTGAGAAAATCATCACCTTTATGACTACCCTCTATCCTCATTGTCCTTATCAACAAGTTTCAATGCCTATCTCTTTTATATTCACCCTTTTCTAACCCTTTATTCTCACTAATTAGCCTTATTAGGCCTTATTAATGTTTGTTTGTAACTCAAAGCTCATTATTTCGGAAGTATGGTCTTATATGCCTATAAAAACATCATATTCAATTTCCTCACATTATATTCCTTCATAATAAAAGTTTTTATTAAATTTCATTAGTGGATTCATGAGATATTACACCTTGTTTGTTTTACCCTAATCTAGGGTTTACAAGGTTTGTGACATACCTGAGAGGGTATAAAGTGGTTTCAATTTGTTTTTTCTTGTTTTCAAAACTTCTAAGGGCCAAAATTACATCTGTATGACCTCCTTGTAGCCTTGAAATACTCTAAATCCACTTGGTTTCCTTGATATCACATTCCAATCAATGATTTTACATTATCCCAAGACACACAGTCTATCTATTAATAATTAGTGTTATGAACTCAAAAAGCTGATATAAAAATTATGCCATGAAAAGTTGAATACATAGAGAGAATTATTTCAACATAATAATAATATTATTCTCTATTATGGTTCAAACACCATTACATATATATATAATAATATTTCTTATAACCAGGGATTCTAAGATCCCTACAATATCTCTCCCAAATAATCTACAAACTATATGCGACATTATATTGTTATTCCTAACAATATAATATCAACTATCTAATATAATCTTACCATATTAACCATATGGTTACTAACAACCCTATAACTAATATTTACCTCTTAGTAAATCAACCATAGTAGATACTAAAAATTATTATTTACTTTTTTGTAAATACCCAAATTCACACAATGTGAAAACTAATCCCAACATTCCCCCCATAGTTTTTACTTGGTGAAAAAAAATTCACACTCTTATCTATAGTATTCTCACATATTTTAAAATGCCTTATTTGGCTCATGACCTTTATATAAAGAGAGCCTCACTCTTCCCATGGTTTTACAGGTTTACCAAAAACCTTGACATGAAGAAGTACACCATCTACCACCAAGAATTAGCATAAATAGAACTGTATGCCACTGTATACACATAGGTATGCATACTATTGACATAATCTTGTTGCACATGACCACTATTATGTAAATTAATTCATCTTGTTTTTAATTTATGTGACTTTAATGGATGTGTCACTGAGGGTCATCTCCATAAATAAGTAAAGCAGTCATGAGATCTCTGCAATAGCTGCTCTTCTAACTATTGCCAAAACACTATTCACCTCTTATGGTTTTTTGGACCTACCACAAACCCTTTCAAGATCCATGAACTGACTTACATTGGTGCTTTATTTAATTTCATAATTTTTTCACCTCAAGGAATTATGTTTAGAATTCGTACACAAATTACATTACATGGACATGCATTATTCATCTTTTCTTATTTTGAAAAACACACAACAAAAACTACTAAAACACACCACACAAAATGTCACCACATCATTGATGTGAACCCATCATTGGAAACTTATGAGAGGTTATTGAAAGACCTCCTTCATCTGTGTATCCTCTATCCTCTAGTATCTCCATTGCTTACTCAACAAATTTGTTGAGGAAGCACAAATATTTCCACATTGTTTATTGTATCATTCCCTCCCACAATGTGAAACGGTTGACTTAGGATGTTGGTTTTCACCAAGAATACATCCATAAGGCAATTTTTTTTTTTACAATTTGAACTTTTTGATAAGTGACAAAACATGTAAAATATGACTCTTGACTCAATGACTCAATATATTTTATGGATGTAAAAATGACTTTCAACTCATTTTTCATATGACTCTTTTGACAAATTTGACATACAAATTTTGTTGAATTGCTGATACATTGACATATTATATAATAACTCAAATAACTAATAATCAAGATCCAATTAAAGATTTGATTTGAGATCAAAATGACTCTAAACTAAATTAAATAAAGTTTGACTCATTATTATAGAATTTTTGAATACCTGACACACAAGAAACTTTAAATTACACAAACTAATCACCTAATTGACTTAATATGAAGATAATGTAACATAAAAAACTTATTGGACACACGGTGGTTAGAACTAACCAAAAAATATACATCTAAAATTGTGAATAAGTTAGATGAGATGATAATAAAAAAAATGAATACCTTTGGTCGATAAAACAACTTCATTCGAGTTATGATCAAATCTGCACACAAGATTCATGCTAAGTATTGATTCTATAATAATTAATTTTATCTGGTCCTTAAAGAGCATAATCAATCTTTGATTTGAAATTATTTTATAATGATGGATTGTATTACTTTTCTATGTGATTTTATACAGATGAAACTAATTCTAATTGATTCATTTCCAACTAACACTAAACTGCACCTACCCTAGTTGACAACAACCTTTTTTAATCTATTCTTTTTCATCAGTATAATGAATGATGAGTAGGATGTCTCGATTTTAGGGGTTCCTATAAATACCAAATCTAAAATGGCTATGTTTGGATGGAGAAGATGAACCAAGGATATATGAATGGATAAGGATTAACTCACTCTAGATTCTTTTAGAAGTCCACTGAAAAATATTTTGAAGTGATTATGAATGTTGAGGGGGCTCACCATATTAGGAATGATAAATCAAAGTAAACATATAGATTATAGGTTTGAGAGTTTTATGACTAAATTGAATCCTCACAAAATGTGAAGAATGCCTTTGAAATGTGGATATGATGTTTCTAAGATACATGTAGAAAGAAAATAAAAAACTTTGTTAACTATTCAAACTACAAACTATATTCTTCATTGAAAGACAACCATCTATATGGGAAAAAGAATAAATCACCACCCATACCAATTCTTATGATTCCATTACTTTAATTCCAATGTTGTGAACTCAAATAGCTAATATAAAAATTATGTCATGAGAAATTGAATACATAGAGAGAATTATTTCAATACAATATCTCTCCCAAATAATCTCCAAATTATATGTGACATTTTATTATTATTCTTAACAATATAATATCAACTATCTAATACAATCTTACTATATTAACCATACGGTCACTAACAACCCTATAACTAATATTTGCCTCTCAGTAAATCAACCATAGTAAATACTAAAACCTACTATTTACCTTTCCATAAATACCCAAATTCACACAATGTGAAAACTAGTCCCAACAATTAGAATAGGATAGTGAATACATTTTACTTACCCTATGTTATTAGAGACCCTTCTAAATTTAAATTCTCATTCATGTCTTTCAATACTATCTTTATCCCATCAACTTATTTAAGACATTCACTAATCAAACTCTCTACAAGTTTTTTAGCTATTTGCCAAAAATAGGCTACTCACACATAGGCTTTTGTCTGTGTTCCACTATTTATAGTTCATACTTACCTCTTATAACTTTATATTTCTCCTCTAGGGTATGATCTCCTTTGTTATGGTGTTCTACATTGTCTTCATACTATATAAACCTCTAAACCTCACACATTGGTGTGGATACCCTAATTATCATGTGTTGACAAAGCACTCACAATATTATTTTTAACCCGTGTTCCCTATTGTATTTAAACACATGCATTATCTGCATAAATGGATTCCTTATTTATTTGTTATATAAACCATGTCTTAAGGATAATAGTGTTTTCAATACATTTATTTTAAACCTAAATAATAATAATAATAATAATAATAATAATAATAATAATAATGTGAATACACAGAGATATCACCTTTCAACATTTCCACCTTATTATTTTCATTAATTCATATTTACAACATAATCTTATTAGGACATAAAATATAGAGCTCTCTTATGTTCATTCTTCAATTCTCTATTATTACCTATGTCTCCCAAATCCTCCTACTGACTCTTAAATTCCTACCTATTATCAACTTCCTAACTCCTTCTATGTGATCCAACTTCTATATCAAACCAAAAACTTGTTATATACACAAGAAATTATTTTCCTTGGATAACCAACGTTTGAAAACTACCTTCCAAATGATGGATACATACAATATTCTTGATCTTGAACATTTTCCATATGAAATTATAAATATAAACCTTATCTAAACCTTCTTAAACTCATTTGGAATCTTAAAAAAACATGACACTTAATGACACTATACCAAAATGCACCTTAACACACTAACATGTTTCCAATTTTCAAATGCCTATTTTGGCATGAAAATGCGAGAAAAGCCACATAGACACACTCTAATACTAATTTAATTACTCTAATGCCTTCTAAGGCATGTCTTAAGACCAAGGGCACTATAAAATGACCAAATGGACTTCAATTCTTGATGACCTTGCATCATACTCCCAAGGGAGAATGAATTTGAGCTCCAATGGATTATTGAATTCTTCTTCCATCTCTTCCAATTCATCTCTCTTAGATCATACACTATTGATCCTACTTCTACATGTTTCAGTTGCTCACCTTTTCTCTCATGTTTGCCTCAATAATAAACTGTCCTGGCTCCTTAATTTCTTAACTTGCTTGCACCATCAATTTGTACTTCATGTGTACTCTATCTTGCCTCTTTACCTCTTTCACATGGGTTGTATATGCCCCCAAACATTATTTTAACTATACTTGTACCTTTCCATGTTGTTATTACCATTTTTTCAACAAGATCAATGAAATTTTGATTCATACATGCTTTAATCTATTTCATTATTGCTATCATGGATTTTTCTTCATGCTATTTGTCCACTTTCTCAAGTTGATCAAATTTTGTAACCTGCATTTCTTATTCATTCACCCTCATCTCAACATGCAAATCTTCCTCTAATTCTTCCAATTCTTCCTGCAACTATTCAACATTCTTATATAAAAAAGTGTAATCTAAATTTTCACCTTTGTCCTTCACTGGTACTTCATTTTTTAAGCCTTCCAATAGGCCTTCAAGCTAATCTACTTCATCTTCATCATTCCAATATCCTAGCTGGCTGTAACTATCATATTTATTCTCATTCAAACTCATATTGTCCTCAAGGTACTATTTGTCCTCTTGTTCTCTGTGTTATTCATTCACCCTAGACTTCAGCATCTCTTTCCTAAATTTCTTATGTACTCTCCTTTCTCTTTGCTTGCACCTTCCTTTTCTTTATCTATTGATTGATTGGCCACTTGAGTGACTTATTCCTCATAACCCATCTGATGTATGAGATTTCCATTTATCTCACCTACTCTAACATGGCCAGTAAATTATCCATATGTTGCCTTATCTTTTGCATCTCCTTATCCATTTCTATTCTCTTCTTCTCCTTATGGTAGCTTTCCTATCTCATGCCCTATTTTCTATTTTATCTCTCTTTCTTCATCTTCTTTAAGATGTATAAAAACTCTTTGGTCTCATTTGGACCTATTACTCTCTCTAACAAGCCTTCTCTCACTTGCCACATCATGACCATTCACTTGGTCTATCTTTTCTCTCTCTTGACCTCAACTGGGTCTCTCTTATTTTGTCCTTCACATAGGAATATATCTCTCTCCTCAAGGTCACCTATTATCTCTCTATCATGAGCTTCTCAACATCTCTCTCAATCAAAAATCCACACTTGGCTACAAGGCTGCTACCATCTCATCTCTCACACACAACTTCAATACTATAGCATCAATAAATCAAAACATCAAATAAAAACAAAATGAATCACGTAAATTTTATGCATGATAACCTTTTAAATCCTTATCCCAATGATATACTACTCTGATACCAAATTATTCATAGCATCATTCAAATACTCTACCCAATCCAAGCTCTAATACCTACAATTTTAAATACTTGCATTCTAGGTCCTCAATCTTGTCTTCTTTGCTAAATTTATCTTTTACTTGTCATAAAAATATTGTATGAAGTTAAATAAGTTTCCTAAAGTATATTATATACCTTTTTAACCTCTAATTTCTTACCATACATCCATTTATATTACTCTATCCACTATCTCTCCTCACTCATCCCATATTCACTAGTTTGTGAGATTTTCTAGGCCAATTTATCTCAATACTTGATTAGGGTTCCATGAATAAAATATATCAATAAAAAATGTCTCTCAAGAGCTTAATAAAATTTTGTCAACTAACCTCTAACATTATCCCAACCTCAAGTTCCTTCTTTACTATCAAACCCTTCAACCTTCCTTTATAGTTAGTGACCTTTTTCTATGTATTCTTTGTTGTATAGACTAGTACAATCTAGTTTTGAGAAATTCATCACATTTATGACTACCCTCTATCCTCATTGTCCTTCTCAACAAGTTTTAGGTTCTATATATTTTATCTTCACTCTTTTATAACCCTTTCTTCTCACTAATTAGCCCTATTAAGCCTTATTAACCCTTGTTTACAACTCAGAGCTCATTATTCCATACATATGATCTTGTACACCTCTAAAACCATCATATTCACTTTACTCATGTTATAATACTTAAAAATACAAGTTTTTATCAAATTTAATTAGTGGATTCATGAGATACTACACCTTGTTGGTTTTAACCTAATCTAGGGTTTATAGGGTCTGTGACAGACCTGAGAGGGTATAAAGTGGTCTTAATTTATTATTTATTATTTTTAAAATTTCCAAAGTCTAGAATTATGTTTGTATGACCTCCCTACAACCACTCAATACTCTAACTTCACTTGGTTACCTTGTTATCACTTTCCAATTAATGATTTTACATTATTCCAAGACACATAGTCTATCTGTTAATAATTAGAATAGGATATTGAATACATTTTACTTACTCTATGTTATCAAAGAATCTTCTTGGTTTAAATAATCCTTCATGTCTATTAATACTATTTTTATCCTACTAACTTCTTTAAGACATTCACTAACCAAAATTTCTAGAGGTTTCTTGGCTATTTCCTAGAAACAGGGTGCTCACACACAGGCTTCTATCTATGTTCCACTATTTTCAAATCATACTTACCTCCTATAACTTTGTAACTCTCATCTAGGGTACTATCTCCTTAATTATGGTTTTATAGTATTCTGACTGTTATGTGTTGATAAATCACTCACATAGTATTCGTTTTAACCCCTATTTTGTATTGTATTCAAACACAAACATTATCTACATAATTAGATTCCTTCCTTATTTGTTCTATTCTTTAAAATCACATAGATATACATACATTTCTCACTAGTCTAAAATTATTTGATGATTACACACAAAATGTAGGACACACTCCTACAAATATCTTTTTTCATTCATTATAAACCCTGTCTCAAGGATAATAGTGTTCTCAATACATTTATTGTAATCATAAATAATAAAAATGGGAATACACAGAGATACCACCTTTCAAAATTTCCACTTTATTGTTTGTAATCATATATATTTACAACATAGTCTTCTTAGGATAAGAATTATAGAGCTCTCTTATGTTCATTCTTTAATTCTCTCTCATTACTCTATCTCCCAAGTCCTCTTATTGACTCTTAACTTCTTACTTACTATCAACTTCATAAATCCTTATATGGGATCCAACCTATATATCAAACCAATAAACTTGTTATATACACATGAAACTATTTTCCTTGGATAACCAACTTTTGATAACTACCTTCCAAATGATGGATACATACAATATTCTTGATCTTAACCATTTTCCTTATGAAATTGTATGTATAAATCTTATCTAAACCTTCCTAGACTCATTTGGAACCTTAAAAAATCATGACACTCAATGACACTATACCAAAATGTACCATAACACACTAACATTTTTCCAATTTTCAAATGCCCATTTTGGTGAGAAAATGCCAAAGGGCCACCTAGACACATTTTAAGACTAATTTAATGACTCTAATGCATTCTAAGGCAGTTTTTAAGACCAAGGGCACTGTCAAATGACCAAATGGACTTTAGTGCTTGATGCCCCTACATTAGTACTCATATTTATCAATTTTATGCATGAGTTTTTGAGTAAACCCATGAGAAATTAACATATATTTAAATTTATCAATTTTACCAATTAAATTATATTTAATCTTATAAGTCCACCTAAAATTGACAATATGCCTTTTTGGTAGAGGAGGGGTGAGATCACAAGTCTAATTTTTAATTAAGGCATTATATCCAACTTACCTAGCAACATTTCATCTATCATACTGAGTGTCTTCCTCAAATGATTGAGGTTCACATTTATACGTAGTCATTAAAGCATGATAAGAATTTTAACTTCATATTAAATTATTAAGGCTATCAATATTAGAAGATTGGATTATGGATTTTTCCCATTTAGGTATTTTAGATTGAACATGAAACTCAAGGACTTCCTAAGAATATACGTTATTCAAAATTGGATGAACTTCCTCAAGGTCATCCATTTCATCATAAGGAGAAACATTAGAGTTAGATTCATTAACAGAACAATACTAAGGATGTTTCATAGAGGATTCACAAAATGACTTTTCAAGAATAAGAACATTCTTATTCTAAATGATTTGACATTTAAAAGGATCTTAAACACTTAAACCTTTTTGTCTCACCTCTATAACCTATTAGATTCAAGAATATGAAGTGGGATTGAACTTATTTATTTTAAATTTAGGAACAAATAAAGAAACAAGACTACCAAAGATCCTAAGATGAGCCATGCTAGGTTGATTTTTATACCACATATCTAAAGGAGTAGAAAGATGCAAAACTTTTCTAGAGATTCTATTCAGAATATGCACATCAGTATTCATAGCTTTAGTTCATAAAAATTTAATAACATTTATAGATTAAAATATTATTTTTGGCCATTTCTATGATGGTATGGTTTTTATTTTTAGCAATATCATTTTTCTAAGGGGAATAGGGAGTTGTTAGTTCTATTTAAATACTAAAGCTAATGCAAAAAGAACCAAACTCTTTACTAATATATTGACCACCATTATCAATTAATAATCTCTTAATATAAAAATTAAGTGAATTTTTAACAAAAGTTTTAAATTATTTGAATTTAGATAACACATTAAATTTATTTTTAATGAAATATGACCAAATAATTCAAGTGTAATCATCAATAAAAATATCAATATACAAATAATCATGAAGAGATACAAATTCAATAGTTTATACAACATCACTATGAATCAATTCTTAAGGATGTAAATGATTCTTGTGAAAGGGGTTAGTATGTTAGTTATCACGTAAGAAAACTCATAAGTTTCATGATGAGAGGGGATAGAAGGAAGTATGATAATAAGATTATTTTCAGACATATCATGTAAAATTATAAATTAACATGTCCTAATCTTTCATGTCATAATTGATATTTTTTCTTACTATGCGATGAAAGAAAACATGTAGAAGAAGGGAAGAAAATGTATAAATCATTCTTTTGAATCCCTTGAATAATCAAAGACCTAGATTGATTTTTAATGGACTAATTATCTTTAAGTAATGTTATAATGAGATTATCATTAGTAAGTTAAGAAAAAGATAACAAGGAATTTTTAAACTTAGGTACATAGAAAACATCATTTATAACATTTAAAAATTTAGCTTTTCCTTGTTTAGTTGATTATAAATAATAATTATCTCCTAAGTAAATATTTTTAGAGATATATCTAGAGTCACATAAAATATTAGATAATCAATTCATATAGTGAAATTTACCGCTATCTAAAATCCACTTATTTCTATTTGAAGTAAATAAAGTAACATATAAAGTAATAACATTTGAATCATGATTGTTATCATGATTAAGGTTTTTATTCTTCTGATTGTTTTGATTAGATTTATTCCCTTTTTTATTTCTATAATTTGATTATTAACTCTATCTTTATTTTTTATAACAAGTTTATTTTCTATGAATAAACTTACCACATAACTTGCAATTTCATTAAATTTAGGTTTATGATTCGTATTTGAGTTAAAAATAAAATTAGGGTTAGATTTATAGTTCTTAGTATTATTAAAAATAGTATTTAAGGTGAGAAGTGCCTTAGTGGCATGCCATTTAGATTCAAACATGGTCATAACTTACTCTTCTTGAATTGGGAGAGTAAATAAGGTGGTAAGTTTAGGGATATCTTGCTCAGTCTGATATTTAGAATTCAAAATTGAAATGAAATTCTTAAATTTTTCATAAATATTTAATTAAATGATAAAATAAAGAAGTTAATATTGAATAAAATTACAATTAAAACCATCTAACTGATCTTTAATGTTCTTATTTTTAACAAAAAACTCACAAATTTTTCATCACATTTCATAGGTGTAGTTAGCAATTCAAGGATTAAATTACTAATTTTTGAGAGGTAAGTTCCCTCATGCATGGATTCAAAGATTTTCCAAGAATATCTAGGAGACTTCTAATTACCAATGTGGAGAAATAATTCATCCTTAACATTCTACAAAATAATACATAGAACTTCTTATGATTTATGTTGAAATGCATTGGTAAGCTCAAGGGTCACATGTTGTCTAAAATGGGCTTTTGTAGTCCTAGTGACAATGTTACATAAATTTCATGCCATAAATTCATTTTTAACATGAATTTTACATATATTATAGTTATTTACGTTAAGTATTTGGTAAAATCATTCAAATTAATGCCAAAGTAAAATATTGCAACAAAATAAGGTGTTGTAAGTGTCACAAAGAATACACTAACATAGAAATAACTTAAGAAATTAACCTTTTCAATGATTTTTTCAAAATATTATTTAAATTAAAGTGAATAACATATGTAACTATAAATAATTTCATAATTTATATGTCAAATAATGAAATAAAATTTGCACTAAACTATGTGTCGAAAGAGTCACACTTAAAATAACTACCTAGATACTATTCTTAGAAAAGTTGTAAAATTAATAATAGGAGGTTTAAAAAAACAAAATTGATCATGTAGATGTGTCTATAAGGTGCCAAAACCTAGGTATTAACTAGTTACACAACTATGCTTATCAAAACATTCAATAGGTCAAAAGTTGAACAAAGGTTGACATGTCAAGTAGGGTTTTAAAAATGTGAAAAATTAGCACACAAACCAAAAATAGAATTCAAATTAAACTAAATTTGACCAAATTCAAAAATAAAAAGTTGATTTTAGGGTTTTTGAATACTAGATGTCCCAAACTACAATCTTTTTAACAGAATTACAACTACCAACCCTTCTACAAGCCTTTTTGAAAGTTTACATGCACTAATACATATTTTAATGTTTATATATATATATATATATATATATATATATATATATATATATATATATATATATATATATATATACATATGTGGCATGTAAATTAAAAAAGTGAATTCAATATTATTATTTTACTTTTGGATTAAAAAAATAAGGTGGGGCCCATGCTTGCATTAAAAAAATAAAAGATAAAGTATTTATTAAATATTTCATCAAAACTATAAAACTAACCTTTAAAAGCTTCCATGGAGATACAACACACCTAAAAAGTTTATACATTGCATAGGAAATTATATAGACTACAAGAAGCCTCAATAATTAGTGATCCTCTTAGTTTTTAAAAGATAAATGTAACTGAACCTTCAAAATCTAAATTGTTTGCTCAGAATTTGAGTCATAATTTTTTTTATACTGCACAGGGGCATCATAAAGGAGAGAGAAAAATTACAACAAATTGGATTTTCCTTCTTACACAATGAAAATTTTACATCCCTCCTACAATATTTAGGAAAGGTGATTTGATATTCAAATTTTGATTTTTGATGAAGAAACCAATTTTTTTGCTTCACCAGACTATACATGGGTGCTCTAGATGCTTAGGTAAAATTTTGGCAGTTGAATGAGTGCTTTTCAAGATTTAAACAAATATGAGGGAGTTTAAATATAAATAAGATAATATTTTTAAAATAACCAAACTAGAAACAAACTTAAAATAATTATTTTGAAATTTATTTAGGTACCTAAGTCATACATGGGCCATACAAATGACTTTACGGTAGTAAAACTTTTAAAAATAATGATGTCTAGTTGCTTCTTGACTTGATTAGATTGAATATTCAATGAAAATAATGAGTATACATTGTAGATGAGGTTGAAGCAGACTCCAATTTGATCAAAAAAATTCCTTCCTTCTTCTATTCTGTACTAGGCCAAAATAGGGTTTAAATTTTTTATGGCACTTGATATAACTTGTCAATCACATACACCTCTTCACATCACTAATTCCATGATAAATTATATGAATTTAATATGAAATTAATAGGATATATAAGATGTACATTGATTATCAAAGCATAAATAGATCACACAAATCAATATTTGACACAGAGGTAAAAAACCCACCAAAATATTATTCATTATTGAGAAACTAATACAACCCCAATACAAATTCCTCTCATCTCACTTCTTATCTATCCTTCACAAAACTCTTGTTCCCCCTAAAATATATTGAATTTAAATTAATTTACAATAGGGGTAAGACCCTATTTATAATATTAAAAAAGGGAGATGACTGTTGTGAAATAACAAGTCCATCCATCCTGATAACCCATTTACTTAAAAATGGTAATTATTACATAAACATAACTTTATTATTTATTTTCACAAGGTTTTTACCTCATGTTAATAAATAATATATTATTATTATTATTTAATTATTTTACCAAGGCTAAGGGATAGTAATCCCATTTAGAATTAAGTGTTCTAACAATATCTTACCAAAATATTTTGATTGATGAAATTACAAACAACTTCAGAAGTTGTCTATTTGACTGGAATAACTTCTACCCATTTGGTTAAGTAGTCTATAGTATTAATAATATGTGTGTGCCCTACATTTAAATTAGAGTTCATAATTCATACAAAATTCAAACCCCATTTTTGAAAGGGTTCTTCTATCACTATTGGCTTGATTAGAAATGCTACAAGTTTTGGTCATCCGATGAACTGTTGATAGACAACACATTTTATTACCATTTATAAGATTAATAAAAAAGTGTAAGCCAATAGTAATGAGCCCTTAAGATATTTTAAGCTATCATTGAAGCAAAAAAGTTTCCACCACAAGTTTGATCATGAAAATCTTGTAAGATCTTGTTTTGTTTTTCATTGTCAATACATCTCAAGAAAAAACCATCAATACTTTTCTTGAACAAAGTACCATCCTATATTACGTACTTTATAGATGGAAAATTGCGTGTCTTATGTTTTTTAGTATCTAAATGAGATGAAAATTCTCCATATGTCAATAAGAAATAAATATCTATAAACCCTTCATTAGTAAAATCTACAAAAATAATAAAGGTAAGGTCTTCTTTGTTTGGATCATCATAATATGTTGAAGGAATTATCTGAGAATATTTTTGTTTTTGCTATGAGCTGACATAATTCTTTTTATTGAACCAAATTTTTTATCTTGATCTCAAATCATATTCCTATACCTTGGTTATCTAGTTACCTCTCTTATATCTTGGCTCTTGTTCAGTCAAAATAGACTTGACTACTGTACTTAGCACCATTACAACATAATGCTAATGTAGAATATAATACCTGAATTGTTTGACAACTTTCACAACCACGTATACATATTTCTCTTTAAGAGAATATTTTAATTCATAATTTTTTAGTTTCCAACTCATGAAGGAAATAGGAGATTCAATACCTTAATCATTATTTTGAAATAATATAGATGAGGGAGTATGTTCTGAGGCATAATAGTAAATGATGAATTCTTTCTTGAAATCAGGAAAAACTAGAGTTGGTACATGAGAAATAACATATTTTATTTTCTCAAATACATCTTTTCATTCATTATTATATTTAAAAGAGGGTTTCCTCTTTCATCATATCATAAATATGTTTGGTGAGTTTTTAAAAATTAGGAGCAACCCTTCTTAATAAATTTGTGTTCCTAGGAATGAATGAACACATGATTTATTGGTCAAAAGAGACAGCTTTTGGATTAATTCAACTCTTCTAAATTAGTATTTATTATTTATTTAGAAATTATGTGCCTGAGGAGTTTCCCTTAATTTACCTTAAAATTATTTTTAGGAATAAGATAAATACCATGAAATCAACACTTTATATTATTTCATTGTGAAAATTTTGTTTTTGACTGTGTATGGCTATTTCTTGTGAATGCGATGGATGTGATATTTTACACAAATATTTATAATGTACATGGTTATATGTGATATTTGGTGTCCTAAGTTATGTATCATTGTTTAAAAAATCCATTATTAACAAGGAATGTGGAAGATTTTGTAGTCTTAATCATTTCTTAACTATTTTGGGGTAATTAGATTTGGTTGAGGTACTTGAGTATTTGTAGGTAAATTAAAATTTTAACTGATTTTTTATTAGGTATGAACTTATCTCATTCATGGGTTTATTGTTAAATCTAAATGCTCATGAACTATTTGAGAGAGGCATTGTGGAGTTTAAGGATGGATGTGCTTGGGTGATAAATAGTTTTAAAAAATGGCAAGTAGTTGTGACTGCATGTATACTTTAATGGAATGTTTTGACTATTGTTAGTAACCTCCTTTTTGTTGAATGCTTCATTGATGGTTTGATTATTTGATGTTATTATTTTGGTATGTGACTGTGTTTTCCATTTCAATTCATGGTTTCATTCTCAAGGCAAAGACTCATGCTCTTTCTCCATGACCAGATGTTGATTTCCACCATCATGCTGATGGTTGGGATCATAGGACTAGGCATGAGGATTTGTTCTATTGGAAGTACTCTTATTTATAAAGGGATTCAAATTAGATAATTTTTTCCATTTTTGGATGTGGATGTTCTTATGATTCATTTGTGTTTGTTTTGGAAGTTATTTAAACCAGTTTAGAGTCACATTCAGTCATTCTTATATTATAAAATCATTATTTATCTAAATGCTTACATTATGAGTTAATTTGTTTATGATTTAAGATCAATGTTTAATTATATTTCTCAACATAGGATCATTATCATGTTTGATTATTTAGTGTAATTAATGCATGAAAAGTAATTAGGCTTCCAATTTTGAAATAGATGTTTTCAATATACATACAACATAACTATGTGTTGAGTAACCATTGAAATATGTAATTCGGTGTAGTTTATCACTCATGTTGTAATTATAATTGATGTCTATATTAATATTAAGAATTAGGTTCCAATTGTCTTAAGAATTATGTGGAGATAAGTTAATGAATTAATTGTGCAAATATTTCATGTTTTTATTTTTATATGGTTTGATCAACATTGACTTGATAATGGTGACCTATACCATTATCAATAGTTTCGGTGAATTATTTCATGTTAATATTGAGTGTTATTTCTTGAAGCAATTTTTTTAGAGATTGATTTTAATTTAATTATTGAAACTCTAACTTGACTAGTTAGAAGTTGAAGCTATTAGTATATTACCTATTATGAATCTTATGGTTTTGTAGTTATAGTGGCATGAACCTTGATGTTTGATTAAATTATTATAACCCTATAGGGTTGTGTTAGTTCTAGGGTCAGTTTTATTCTTGCTTCTTGTTTAAGGACTATGTTAAAGTTGTGCTCAATTTATAAAATTGTAAAATGGTGTAAATAGGCAAAATGTAATATAGTTGCTATTTATTTATTGATTACTATATTAAATTGATTCTAAATGGATTATAGTTGGATTGGTATATTGGAATAAATGATTCATGGATTGTTGGATTGAATTTGAGTTTGACTATAATAAAATGGTTATGTTTTAATACAATACTTCTCAATCAATTTTATAATTGGAATTTTGTCTAAATAGTTGTTAGGACTAAATCAAAATTTAATGCAGAATAATTTCATAAAATAGCAATAACAAGAGATATAAAAAAATATACATAAAGAAAATAAAATAAAATACAAAACAAGAAGATAGGATTTAATGTGGTTCACCCAATATGAGCTACATCCACCAAAAAACACTTACTTAGATCTTATTACAAGCTAACAAGAGTATAATCCACTCTCAAATCAGCCTTCTCACAATTAAAATACACAAATATTATTTGGTTTTGTGGTCAAAAAACTCTCCTAAATTCACACTTGAATTCACACACTACAATCACCTTCTTAAAAATCTATATATTTGATGTATAATGTATATCCATCTATAATACATATATAGATAACTGACATAACAATTTTACAAAATAATGAGTACCAAAACCATGGGTCGAGTCAACCCATAATAGTTCCCCATTAATCATGGGTGATAAAACCACACATATAGAAGTATATATAAAACACACATCTATACTTCTAGAAAAAGGGGGTATTTTTTTTTTTTAAGGGATGCTGCCCCCAAACCCTAGTGAGAATACATTAAGAGTGTATAATAAATTTTAATGTACAATATTTGAAATACATTGTAATGTGGAAATAGGTTCCACAACATAACAATATCCCACTTGGAGATTGATTTCCTCTGAGCAGGTTTCTCAACCCTTCACTATTATCTATGAAGGCTAACTAAATCTAAACATAGCTTTAGTTTCTCCCTTGTGACCACCTTGGTCATCATGTCTATAGAATTCTAACTAGTATGAATCTTCTCCAACTTCAACTTATCTTCTTCTAAAGTTGTCCTAATGAAATGGTACCTTAACAATATATGTTTCATCCTAGAGTGGAAGGAGGAGTTATTTGATAGGTTTATAGCACTATGACTATCACTATACAACTTTCCTTTCTCTTACTTATGCCCCAAATCTTAAAGTAGCTACTATAACCAAATCATCTCTTTGTTTGCTTTTGTGGTAACAACATACTTAGCTTATATGGTTGACAAAGCCACAAGTTTATGTAGTCATGAAATCTAGTTCATTATAGTGTTACCTATAGTAAATACATATCCTGACATGTTCTTCCTATTGTTTAAATCTAAAGCCATGTTTGAATCTACATAAACATGTAAAATGGTGTCCAATCCACCATAGTTTAAAATTGTCCCCATGGTCGCTCTCATGTATCAAAGGATCCACTTCACTACCTACCAGTGTTCTCTACCTAGATCACTCATGTACCTACTTATTGCTCCCACTACATGGGAAATATCTAGCCTATAGCACCTCATGGCATACATCAAGCTACCAACTACTAATGAATAAGGTACACAAGACATCTAGATTCTCTCCTCTATTTTGGGACATTGCTCCTTTGATAACTTGAAATGGCTTGTCAAAGGAGTCCCAACCAGTTTAGCATCCTACATACTAAACCTATCCAAGACCTTTTTAATGTACTGTTCTTGAAATAAATTCAAATTTTATTCCTTCATAGCCCTAGTTATTCTCATACCAAGGATTTGTTTTTCTACCCCCAAATCCTTCATAGCAAAATAATTACTAATTTGTTCCTTGAGTACCTTTATTTCTTGTATGTTCTTACCTGAAATCAACATGTCATCCACATGTAGACATAAAATAATGTAACTACCATCATCAAACTTCTTGATATATACATAATGGTTTGAATGACACCTAGAGTATTCCTAATCCATAATAAAACTATCAAATTTCTTGTACCACTATTGTGGAGATTATTTCAAGCCATACAAGATCTTCTTTAGTTTGCACACTATGTTATTCTTCCCTGTGACCTCATATTCTTATGGATTCACCATGTATAATTCCTCCTCTAAATAACCATGAAGGAATGCAGTCTACACATCTAGTTGCTCTACATGTAAGTCTTCCACTGCTACTATCCTAAGAATAATTCTAATAGAAGTTATCTTCACCATTAGAGAAAAAATCTCATCAAAATCAATTCCCTTCTTCTATGCAAACCCATTTACCACCAATCAGGCCTTGTAATTTTTTTCCCTTCATCTTCCTCTTTAATTCTATACACCCACTTGTTCTATAATGCTCTCTTACCTTCAAATGGGTTTACCAAATCCCAAGTCTGATTTTCCATGAGAGACTGATGCTCCTCATCCATTGCTTATTCCCACTTTCTGAAATCTACCTACATTTATTCTTCAAAGCACTATAGCTCTCCATTGTTAGTGAGTAATAAAATATTAAGATATGGAGAAAAACATTCAAGCTCCCTTCTCAGCCTAGAAGACCTTCTCACCTTAGGAGTTTGGGATTCCTATAGAGTAGGTTCTTGAATTAGTTGCTTGGACACTTTACCATCTACAATGTCCTCCAACATTGTTTACTCTTTTTTGGAATCCTCTTTCTGATCTTATAAATGCTATTTATACATGAATTTTTAATTAAATACCACATCCCTAGATTGAAATATTTTATTTTCTTTAAGACTCCAAATCTGGAAAGCAAAGTCATCCTCACCATAACCAATAAAGGTGCATTATTTAGACTTAGCCTCTAACTTGGTCTTATCATCTTTATAAATATGAAAAAAAGCTTCACATCCAAATACTCTAAGAAATTAATAATTAACCTTATTATTAGACCAAGCTTCCTCAAGTATGCCTCCATTAAAGGAAGATGAAGGTCCTCTATTGATTAGATATATAGCCATGTTTACTACTTCTACCCAAAACTGAAGGGGTAGTATTGCATGTAACATCATGCTCCTAGCATGCTACATGATAGTCCTATTAATCATTTTTGACACTCCATTTTTCTATGGAGTTATTGGAATTATCCTCTATCTACAAATTCCATTCCTAGAATATTAATAAAAAAAATTCATTACTACAATATTCCCCACCATTATTTGACCTGAGACATTTTAACTTGAGACCTATTTCATTCTCAACCAAATATTTCCATATTTTAAATGTATTAAACACATCATATTTTATTCACCATACACCCAAAATTTCCTAGTTGTATCATCAATAAAAGTGACATAATAAGATGACCCACCAATAAAAGATACCTGATATGTCTCCCATACATCTGAATGAACCAGCTCTAACTTATTATCCTTCCTCTTAGGTCCAACCTTGAGAAAATTTACCCTTTTCTATTTTCTATACACATAGTCTTCACATAAATCTAAATCAAACCCTTTCAATCTGGGCAACCTATCATTCAAAATTTGTATGCCCTTTTGACTCATGTGATCAAGGCTATTGTGCCACAAAGTTGTATCCACATCTATAGCAACTAAATTATAATATTACACTACTTGATAAATACAAGTTACCAACATTATTACCTCTTTCTACCATAAGATCACCCTTAGTCACATTCCAATAATTTGTTATAAAATTCACCATAAAACCTTCACTACCTAGTGGATACCAAATTCCATCTCAATTTAGTCACATGCTTGACATCCTTCAATATCCAAGTGTTCCCATTCTACATATTGACTTGAACACATCATTTTCCTACTATACTACAAGACTCATCATCACCAAGATAAACATGTCTAAGATCCCCTTGAATATAATAAAAATAATAATACCTATGTGGTGTAGCATGAAAAGAAATCCTTGAATCTAAAACCCAAGACTCAACAATATTATCTATGGAGAGAATTAATGCATCTTGACAGACATTACCTACAACCAAATTCACCTCCTTAGAGTCTTCCTAATTTTTATTCTTATTTTAAAGAGCCCAACAATCCTTCTTCACATACCCAATCTTTCCAGAGTACCAACATGCCATCCCAGTCTTTGATTTTGAACTTTCTTGACCATTTGACTTTCCATGCTTTCCTTTTCCTCTATACTTTTGTCTCCCTCTAATCTCCACTACCAAAGCATCACCTAAAGTATAAGTTTCCTCAGAGATTTTCTATCACATTTCCTCGCTAAGGATTACTCCTATGACATCCTCAAACATTAACTTGGCATTATTAGAGACTGAGTTGCTCAAATCCATGAAAAGGTTATTCTAACTCTTTGGTAAGGAACACAAAAATAATTAGAGCCCTAAATTCATCATCAAATTCAATTTTTACAGAGTTCAACATACTCAAAACCATATTAAATTTATTCTAATCATCAATAACTAAACCATTTTTAGAAATCTTTATATTAAATAACTTTTTCATTAAAAATATTTTATTAGAAGTAGAGGGTTTCTAATATAACTTCCCTAACACATTCTTGAGACATTTTATGGTTTTATCCTATGATACATTAAACATGATTGAAGATGCAAGGCATAACCAGATGGATCCAAGTGCTTTCCTTTCAAGAGGTTCCCAAGCCTCATATGTCATACCCATTGGTTACTTTACTTTTCCTCCTAGCAGAGCATGGAGGTCCTTATGAGAAAGGTAATATTCCATCTACATCTTCCATAGATCAAATTTATACCCATTGAACTTTTCAACCTTTGATATACAATCATCAACCATAGCCCCCACTTAAACTAATAACCCATCCTATGATTTAAAACTTCAACAAATACAACCTAAAGCTCTGATACCAATTGTTAGGAATAATTCATAAATTAAGGCAAAATAATTTCATAAAATCACAATAACAAGAGCTATGAAAAATAGAGGTACATAAAGAGTAGAAATTAAAATTCCCAATAAGAAGATAGGATTTAACGTGATTTACCTAATATGGGATACATAAACTAAGAAACACTTCCTTAGATCTTGTTACTAGCCAACAAGAGTATAATCCACTCTCAGATCAGTCTTCTCAAAATTACAATGTACAAATATTGTTTGGAATTGCACTCAATAAACTCTCCTAAATTTTCACCTAAATTCACACACTCTATTCACCTTCTCAAAACTATATATATTTGATGTATTACCTATGTCCATCTATAATACATTAATAGGTAACCAACATAGTGGTTTTACAAAATAATGGGTACTAAAACCATGGGCCAAATAAACCCATAATGATTCCCCATTAATCATGGGTGATGACACCACAGATATACAAGTATAGATAAACCACATATCTGTACTCTTAGAAAAGGGGGTCCAATTTTTTTTTGAGGGATACCACCTTCGAACACCTGCTCAAGGCCTAGCCCAGTCCTAAACCCTGGTGATAATACATTAAGAGTGTACAGTACATTTTAATGTACAATATTTAAAATAAATTATAATGTGGAAATAGGCTTCACAACATAGCAATAACTAAGTATATGGTAATTTTAACATTAATATTGGATTGTTGGTAGATACAATAGTGTTTCTACTATTTAATGTTATGTTGCAATAGGTATACACACAAGAATATTGTAAATTAAGTGTAATAACCCAAATTAGGTCTTGTTTAAAACATATATGATTATGATGATATCATTGGGAATTAATGAAACTTAATGAGTGTATGTAGGTTTTGAGTTTTGTCTTTCTTGTATCATTTTATTAAAATAGACTTGTTAATTTATGTTTTTATAAAGTTATTGAATAATAATATTTTCTTAAGTTATGAAAAAGGGTTATATTTCATCCTTTTTGAAATGTCAAAGTATGCATATGGTGGATTAATTACTTTTGGTATATAGTAAAGCATATAGAATACATTTATGTAGTTGGGATACATTTTTCAATTTAAAATAAGTTATGATAATGAAATGTTAGAAATTTCTAGATATTATAATGTAGAATATAAGCATGGTTGTTGGAATAATTGCTTTTGGTTTTGATTAACTCTAATTGTTTCATACTTAATAAGAATGCAATTATTTAAAACAACTAAGGGAAAAGTAGGCAAAAAATAGAGGTAAGACCTCAATTTACTGATCTGTGAGATGGTTAATAATATTGAATGCCTAATCAAAATTAATCTTTGTTTGATTGATAAGTTTATGTGATGGCATCTTATGGGGTATTATCCATCTTCAATATGAACTATTAGGACTCATGTAGTATTAAGATGCTAAATGAAATGAAAATTCGTATTTAGTTTTTGTCATACTAGAGCAAGGTAACCATGGTGCAATGATTCTTAAGTACTGGTATTGATTTATTGGCCAAAGAAGATATCGTTGATACATGGCTTTTTTCGCATAAAATTTAAAATAAGTAAAGTTTTTTAAAAGCTTATATTGTATTGTTTTTGAAAATAGTCTTGTAAATCCTACTTGATGATTTCAGAGTATTTATAAATCTTTGTCTAAGCATATCTTGGCATGGTGATTCTTCTATTTAAATTTTAGAACATTGTACTCTTATTGAAGCATTGATCTATTTTCCAAATTTGTGTAATTAAAAATTTGATTACCTAGTTAATCTCATATTACATTAACTAATCTTTTAGACTCTAATATTTACTATGTGGAATAATTAGAGATATATCTTTTCATATGATCAATACCTAAAGCATGAATATATTGTCTATTCCCCCAACCCTTAATTAGAATCATCATGGATAACAAGATGCTTACTTAAATTTAAAGACCATGAAATGCTCCTATCAGGAAGATAACCATGTAGTGTAGAGTTTTGATTGTATCAATATGGACCCACATGTTATTGTACCCTAAACTATACAGTTATATAAGCAACATTGTCTTACTCATAGAACCCTCTAATGATGTTTATCCCTAGTTAGGAATCTATAGTGACCTAATATAGTTATTGGTTGCGTACACATTAGTGTGAAAAATAGTAAGGGTGCAGTCAGATGTTAGAAAGTGTGTAACAAGCCTTACACATAGTTTATTTCTTACTCTAAAAAAAAATAATTCCAATAATAATTTTAAAAAATCATTATTTGGGGTTGTTTCAATTTAATTAAAAACAAAATCTTTCATTGATTTCATATTTACACACATTTAAATATATTTCAATGGGTAGTAAGATCATTGTGATAAATAATGTGAATGTGTTATCCTATTTACTTAAACATCCCATGATTAAGGACAAGCTATCCAAATGGATCTTTAAAATCCAAGAACCTAACCTTGAATTTGAAACTTATAAAACTATTAATATATTGAGTTAGTAATAACTACTTTGAAAATGAAAATTCAAATTTTAACATAGTAATCCTTGTTGTAGATGAAAAACTGCATGCAAAACCTCATCTTCAAACTATGAAAAATTATTAAATTGACAAAAAAAATCTAAATAGACTTTAAAATTCAATATTGGGAATGTGTGTTTTTACAATATGACTAGTATCATGCCTTAGTTTTTTTAGAACCAATCTTTTCCACATTCCCTAGATAGGATACAATGCATGGCTCTTAGACTTTAGGATTTAAAGTTTTTTTTATTGATAATTAATTATTATTTAATAATATATATGGATTTATTGTAATGTGTTTAACACATAATAAATTTGAGCTAGTTTATATAATCTATCATTAAGGTAATTGCAATGGACATTATGTAGCCAAAAGCATTGCACATAAGGTCTTACATGTTGGATATTATTTTTCAAATCTTTGCAAGGATACCTTTTATTTGATAATTTATTACATTCCCTATAAATTGTTTGTAATAAAATATATACTATTTTTAATTCCATTAAATTTGGTCATTCTAAAAAAAACCTTCACTAAGTGGTGTATTGACTTCATTTTTTAAATTCATCTTATATGTAAGCAAAACTAGATAGTTTTATAACTTATCCTACTTAATAATATTTAAGCTCAGACAAGGTAATAAACTAAAAAATATGCTTGGGGATAAATTTAAATTGGGGTCATGACCAATATTAGATATATTAAACTTACACTAAGGTATCTCTTATCACACTATGACAAAGGAGAGGTTTCTAAGGCCTTTAGGCAAATGCCATATTGTGATACCCTAGCTAGGTCTTCTATGATTATGAATAATATCAAATAAAGTTAATCTATTAAATAACTATGCAAGATTATATAATAAACACACATACAAGCTAATCAAGTTCTCACCAAAGATTGTGGCATAAATGGAGAAGATAGTAACATGCAAAGACAAATCTATCTAAAACATGGAGAATATCTAAGCAAGGAGAGATACAATCCAACATAAATTAACTCTATAATATTTACTTAAAAAAATATGAATGGCTTAAGAATATACTTACCTTTGTTGAAGTGAACCCGAAGCGTCTCAATCACTCCATTGGCCAATGGTGATTTGCAAGAGGTTGTTGTGGGATTGTAAGGATCACAAGATACATCAACTTTAGGCTACAAGACCTCTCCTATGCATCCAAGACTTTTAAAAGACAAGTGTCACTCCTTAAATGGTAAAAGCCTAAGTAATGAACAATCTTATTAATTATATAAGAATATTTGTGAGTAGTAATGATGTGTAATTGATTGATCCTCTATTATAAATTAAATGAAAGGGGGTATATATAGCCATCAATTGACCCTAAACCTTCCCAAAAATTAATCCAATAGAGTCAGCATGGTCAATCTTGTTGGGAAAGAAATAGATCCTTTAGGTTGAAAACCATGTTATCTTAAGCTAACATAGTTCCATAATGTATGGTAAATCATATAATGGGGTCAACCTTGTCGACCTAGTAGGAAATAAGGTAGAAAGGGGGTTTTACTTACTTAGGGGCTATTTTGGGTGGTGATTTGCTTAGGAAAGTGTATAAGTGGAGTTTAAAATCCTAGGGAAACATATGAGAGCAAATTTTATTATTTTTAAGTGATTCTATAGGGGCCAATAATCTTGAAAAGCACCAAAGGTCTTCTATTCCCTTTCCTAGTGCACCCTTTAAGGCATGTACTAAGAGAGATCGAGTTTCGATAGGTTCCTATAAGAGAGAAAGAATCAGTAATTGACAAATTTTAAAAATATTATGTGTATACGTATGATCCACTTGAATGTCATCACATTCACATAGTTGTAACATGGGATGGTGCTTCAGTAAAAGAACATACAACCCATAATGTTGAGCTAATAAAAAAATGCAATAAGAAACATTAATGTAATTGAAAGGAAATAATTGAAAAATACATACCTTTACTTACCTTAATGTTATATAAGAGAAATTATCTGAGTGAAATGTAGAGGTGTCAAATGTAGGGAACATTAGAGGAGCCTATAAAATAAGAGAAAATTTAAAAATTTTCAAAAAATATGTGTTATATGTAGAAAAATTCTCTAAAGCGTTAGGATTCTATAATATATTTTGGTTCAGAAAAAGAGTTAGTAACAATATTTTTATGAGCAAAAATTAGAATTTTTAAGAAAATATTTGATAGTTAAATAATTTTAAAACTAAAATATAAATAGTATTTTTAACTATTTATTTGTAATTTTGTTATTTTGAGAAAACAAAGCTCTATGAGATCTAAAAGAGTGCATAGATTGATTAAGGCCTAGAGATGACATGTGTGAGGTGAGGTATGCCTCGAAATAATATCAAGTGTAGATCAGGTAAGTAATGCTTTGATTTTTTTATTTTTGTAAGTTTTTACCAAAAAATATAGTTAATTTGGAAAATTAGGTAGTAGGGAAAATTTGTATAATGGGATTTTCCCCAAGAATTTTTTAGATAGAGTATATGGTAGGATGGTTAATGGGTAGGTCTTAGAATGAGTCATAAATGCCTGAGGTAGTAATGATAAATAGTTTAAAAGTTACCACAATTTTTGAGTTAACTCATCCAAGATGACTCAGTTGAAAAATTGAAGGATGAAGAGGGTGGTCAACTACATAGTATGTGGCTGATTTAGTATAACTCTATGGGGATTTTTGCATATAATAAGGCTGATATAGTTATCAAGGTTCAAGTAGCCAATTTCATACATACTAATTGATGTATTAGTGTATGAAATTAGATGACATAATTTATTAATAATGGTTGACTTCATATGAAGTGGTTGACATAATTTCCTAACATGGATGACTACATAACATATGGTTGATCTAGTTTGGATACTTGGTTGATTGTGTTGTAAAGGGTTGACTTAGTTTTAAATGTAATACAGTGTCTGACATAGTTATTTAATTGGATGACTTAGTATTATATTTTAATTTTAACTAAAATAGTGAATTATATGGCTAACATAGCAGAAAGTGGTATAAAATTTAATAAAATAGGTTTATGAAGAAGTTATTTTGTGAATTAAGAATATTTATGATTAATTTTTTTATTATATTTTATTGATTATCTGATATTTAGGACTAATATATATTTTATTGATTGGCATTTAGTAGAGGTGAGGAAGACTCTAGCATTTGATATTCATATCCTCATTACTATATTTGTTAGATAGTTTGAAAGTTGATGACACACTCGATAAAAATAATTGGGTTTTGGTGGCATTATTCATATACAAAGGATTCCCCTTAGTGTTGACTTAGTTATTATGTTCTTAGGAACATGGGAGTGCTTAACCAACACTTTTTGATGGGAGGTGGATGGAGACACCATATAGGTGGGTATCACATTAGAGGATGTCCATGCTTCACTTGGAATCCCTATTATTGAGACTCCTATTATTTGTGATGCCCCCAAGATATATTTGGAGAGATGAGCCTTAGCCCTATAAGTGCCTAGCTTTGAGAGATATTTTTTAGTGTCTAATGGTATGACTTTTGATGTTTATATATCTACTATTCTATATATTTGGAAGGTAGTGATAGGCATTGTGACATCGAGTGTGCTTTGTAATAAGTCATATGGTAAGGTGATATTGTATGTAGTCACCTTATGCTAGTCAATTTTAGAGAAAGGGACCTTTTATGAACTAGGGTTTATGATTTGGGTATAGCTAGTCTATGAAATGTATGGCATTTTGTCTCATGGAAAAAAGACTATAGGCCATGTTATTTTATCATATAATTGGATTTATGAGAGATTGCCTATGTATCAACCAATTGGGTTACCCCATACTTTGGATGTCAGTGTTCATTGTGTTCTTAGATAGAAATAAGAACATATTATATGACATGTGCCACATACTCCTACTTTACATGTGATTACTCATGGTGACATTATGTGGTAGCCTTATACAGATATTACTGGTAGTTAGCCGACTTGGCTTGCCATTGATCTTAGGTTGACTCATGGTCATATTACTAGTCATTATAATTAGTGGGGTGGAGCCTCACCTTGTTGCTTATTTACCTATATAGTTTGGTACACCACATCCTATTACTCTTATAGTGGTGCCTAATTATTGGGCATGTCATGAAAGAGAGATGAGGTGTAGTGGAGGTACAAGAGTACTTATGAAGAGACTTGTGATTTGGCCATGGTGGTTGATACCTTGGAAAGGTCATAGATGACATATGAGAGAAACTACCAAGGAGGTAGAAACCATCGATGTGGAGATGGTAGTCTTTGATACTAAAGATGTAGATGTGATTATTGAGCCATAACTAGTTTTACAATTTCCACTACATGTACAATAATGATAGAGACATCGATGAGTGGTAGTGGATACACAAGAGGTGGTAGTTGAACATGGATATTCCACAACCAAGGTGGATGATAATTAGATGATAGAGCATCAAATTCATCATGGTCCATGATGTGCTCTATTATTTTTCCTAGTTTTATATCACCTTAGAGGCATGCCCATGTGAAGGTACTTGGAGGTCGTGTAGATGATGAGACCATTATGGGAGACATTATTATTGGTAAATAGTTATCAGTTTGATTTATAAGATAAATAACTAGATAATTAGTTGTATATATATTTTTATTTATACATATGTTTGGAGTTTTAATATATATATATATATATATATATATATTTGTAGATACTACCGAGGAGTTGAGGTGAGGTGGTATAATATGAACTATGCAACATGATAATTTCGATAGTGTATTAGCACAACATGATGTGACCCTTATGGTTGAACCTATTTTACCATCTAATATAGAGTATTATAGTTGGTTTTGGATGATTGGTGAGGTATAACATGGGCTAAAAACATGAGGAGATGCTATACAAATTCCTCTCGAAGTAGGAAATAGAGATTTGTGAGAATGGAAAATGATGGTAGATGAGTGAGCAGCTCATATGATGACCAAGAGATAATTTACAAGCCTATAAGTATAATATACAAGGATATATCAATGGTACTAGACCCCATACAACCTCATTATAATGGAATATTTATAAATGACAATCATAGGCATCTATGGGTAGTGTGGCTTATCCACTAGATAAACATCGTGGAACATAACTTTATAGATATTGATATTGTTTTACTTTGTATCATGTTGTTATGATATTAGAATTTTGATCTATGGATATATATGTTTCTACATTTTTGTGTTTATGGTCATCATGGATGTCTATGGATGTATATTTCCTTTATAGCATGTGTTATAATTTTCTGTTACATGTTATGAGAAAATGTGTGTCATGTGTTGGATTCTTTTCTAGCTATTTATGAATAAATGCATGGTTAAAAATAATAATAAAATTTAAATATAAGAGTAAGAAAAATTTAGTACACACTAAACCATGATGGGAAATGTGTAAAACAAAAATAAAGAAAAGGAATTGTAAAAGACCCTTAAATCAAGTGTTTTGAAAAATATGTATTTATAAATATAATTTGGATATAAAATACATTAAGTCAAACTAAGAAATGTGTAATTTTTTGAAAGATTAAATATGATAAAGATCATAAAACATACAAAATCAAGATGGAAAATATGTAAAATTAAATCATAATGTGAAACATATGCAACTAAAGTTTTAAATAAGATGAGGATAAAATTTGAAACTTTTATCAATTAAATATAAAACATACTAGAGCAAAATGGGAAGTATGAAAATGACTCATAATTCAAAAATGTAAGAAAAACTAACTCAAATATTTAAGCATGTAACACAAAGTGGTAATAAAGGTAAGATATAAATAAAATTAGTGATATTTATTATCGTGAGAAGTCATGGGATGAAAATTGTCAGGAATATTTTGTGAGGAAACCCTGGTCCTATCCATGGTCTTACACTGTAACTCATAAGGAGAATATCAATGAAATGAATTATAATATTAAAATAGTTATAGGAAATGATTATAAGGAAGACATAGTTCTATCCAAGGTCTTACATTGAAACTCACAAAAGGAAACAATGAGCTAATTTATAATATTGAGAAATGGTTATGAGTAAGTTATGGTCCTATCTAAGGTCTTATATTACAACTCACAATAGGAAAACCCCAAGTGGTATGGTCAATTAAAAAAAACATATACATCAAGGGGGAATAGTGGAATTTTTTTAATGAATTAAAGAGTGTAATAATCATGACATAGGTGTTTTATAATAAAACCTTAGTAAACATGAAGCATACTAGGTAAATATGGATACACTAAAAGTCTAATGTATGTCAAATTCAAAAAGTATTTGTTCACAATAAGAGAAAAACTTATTGAGTAAATAAGTGTAGTAATAAGATCAAATCATGAAGGTTAATTTATACAATAAAATAAAATGGACCTAGATTTCCACATCATGTTCCCCATTCCTTAGGAACCCTTATAAAGCCATCAATCTACTATAAAGATTGGGTACTTGCATGGGAAATTAGGTAGCACTATATATAATTTTAGAATCTCTTACTTTAATCTATTGGCCTATTGTACCCCAATGGACCTATTTTGAGTCCATCTATGGAGTTTGAGTGTCAATTATAAATAAGATATGTGATTAGATATAAAGCATGTCTTTTAATGTGATATTGACTTTTGAATGTTCATTTTTTACTTTTGATCATTGTATTTTGTTTAAATGATTTGGATTTTAAATTTTTATGGGTTTTCAGATTCCTCCTCCATACAAACATAGAATAACTAATCATGAGTAATAAAAGTGACAAACACAAATGAGTTGTAGGTTTTGGTTACTAAAAACCCAAGTTTACCTAAAAACCAAAATGCAATATCAAATCTTAACCGTGTACATGATTAGTATGAAATAAATAATAAAGGAATTGATGGATATCAAAAGAGATCTATTTATGTAGTGATACAATGATAAGCATGTTTGTTAACTGATCATATAGTGAAGATAAGATAACTAAATGATGCAGGTTTTAAGAACCAAATCACGATAATAAGTATATTGTGTTTTTAAAAGACAAAACAAATATACATTAAAGTAAGCATAAAAATTAAACCATGAAAAAGGACATTTAATTCATAATATTAAGGAATGATAAATTCATTATAAATTAGAATATATGAATAAGAAGAGAAAATTACCTATGAGACATAATAAATAGGAAAAATATCCATATATATAATCATAAATTCAATCCAAATCATATAATAATGTGATAGAACACCATGATGTGTCCTCAAATATTGATAAATATCCCCACAAATGTAATCCATAACATCTAACACATCCATATCTAATTGAATTTTAATGTTAATAAAAGCCCCATCAATCTTGGCTAAAAGTTGTGAGAAGACTTCTTATCATATCATGTCTATAAAGAAAGTAGATATGATAAAATCGATATGATGCACCTAAGGTATATCTTGTGTAGGATGCTTAATGTGAGGAATAGGTGTTAATATGTGAATGGTATCCATAGATCTATGGATAGGTGTATTTTGTAGAGGAAGAGGAGCCTTCTTCCACAAGTGACCTATAGCATGAGGTTGAACCGATGGAGGTGTAGGTCATGGAAAAACCAAAAACACTACTAAAATAATTGACATTTATAATTATGGTATGTAGGGAAATGATGCCTGAGATAATAAACCTCCACATATTTAGGAATATAATCTATAAGTACCTTAGGAGGTGGTAAACTCTTGTCTTTTGGTTGTGAAGTAACTAAATGAAGTGTATCAATGTATTACATAAGCTGGTGGTAATGAGTATAAGAATGGTTACATGTACCATGATAGTAACAAGTACTTATAATGGTAGATGGTGAAGATTAGCTATCTATGGTAGTAAAAGTAGATGACTATTGCCATTGGGGTATACTACAGTCCTTAGATTAATGACCAAAAAATGTATAGATTTGATAATAAGGCTCATCTACCCATCATTATGGTAAAGGGTCAGGCTTAGGAAAAGGTAGTATGCCATCACCAAGAGGATAATTCAAAATAGGATCAACATTAGGTTGAACCACAAGAATAAATGAATTAAATGATGGTTAGATTAGTGTAGCCAACATCTCTAGAGGAAAAAAACTAGAATGATCATGGAATCTAGAAAATTCGTAAGGTCCTATCATGGCATAATCCATAATCATGATCTGAAGAAGCTCACTAGTAACTATAGATATGGTGTGTGTGTGTTCCATTTAAGACTTGTGAACATCATATGGAGAACTAATATCATGTACTATAGTAAGATAAGGAACTATAGGATAAAAACAAAGAGAATGTTGTAAATAAGAATGATATCTGAGTATTTATGCATCTTTAAATTGAGAAAAGATAACTAAATATGGGTCATATAAAGAATATCCATCATCACAATCAAGATTATAAAGGTCAATAGTATATGCATCAATGATTTTATCACTTGAGGAAGCAGGGTGAATAGAATTCATGGTTTTTTCTATGGTAGCTAGAATTTTTTCACATGGTTGTTGATGAAATCAAAGTCATAGAGAAAGAGGTAATCTAGCGATTATGTTAGGAGAAAGATTATAAGTTTTGATTTTTATACTTATCTCATCTTGTTAATCATCATCTAACTATTAAAGGTTAGGTGGTATATTTATGATTAATTCAAGGTGACCAGTATAACCTCTGGTAGAGTTTATGGGTAATTAAAATGTTGTGATTCATGGGTAGGTATTTAAAAAAAAAACCTCTTTCTTGGAATTGTTAAAAATTCTAAGGGTTTGTATCTCCTTGAATATTATATATATAACTATTATAGGGAAATTTAACACATTAGCAGGCTGACAAACCAACTGCTCTCATGCAATTTGTCCAAGGTCAACTAAGTAGGATATTGTAAAAGAGTGAAAAATTAATATCATGACTTTCACATGCATTATGACTAAACGTATCATAATAGGAATCCAAACACAACCTAATGGAGGAATTTTCCTTTCATCATATCCTTGACATGAAATTTGTGTGGATTTAAGATTACATTCAGAATATCCAAGTATTTTAATGAAATCAAGAGAAGTAGCATAAGTCCCTGATCCTTCATCGATTAAATCATGTTTAACTTTAATATCTCCTATTTGTACACTAATAAAAAATTGTGGATCATCCACATGAATCAATATCTCATTGGGAATAATAGAAGAGATAGTAAATTTGAGTGAAAGAGAAGTGTCCACTATTTCATCAACATGGATAGACATTTCTTCACACTATTGGAGGATACTATCTTCAAATCTTGATAAAGTAGAATATTATCCCATAGATGGAGATCGAGGGATGTTCATCTCTAATAATTTTTTTATTAATCTATTTTAATGTTGAGGAGATGTTCTCATAAGTTCTAAGAAAGGAATCTGAGATGGGAGATGTGATATTTCTACTATAGGATCCCACTCATCATAATTCATTAGCCTATTATTGTATATAGATGCATATTGTCATGGTAAATCCTTTGAGGGTGGATTAGAGTTACATTGAAATTTATGTTGATAAGTTATGATTGGTTTAGGTTTGGTTAAATTTAGTTGATTGGCTATAAATACTTGTGTTATCTAAAGTGATGTGGTTGAGTCTTTAGTAATCTATTTTGGTTGATTAGAGGAAATATCACTTGACATTTTTGAAGTATCCACTTGACGTGTCTTAGTTTTATGAGGAGTAATGATTATATCAATGGTATGATAAGTACTATCAAGTTGTATTCTTGATGTTGTTTGTTGGTTCTACATGCCCTAGTTATGTGAAATGAGATGGATAATATTCTTGAACAATGCAAAATTTTGGAAACTTTTTGTATTTAGAAGCTAGATATTGATTAATATAAGACTCTAATCACCTCATGTTATTAATGTTGACAACACTCTCATCATTGATGTTAGGATTGACAATAGTTTTGAAATTATTGGTAGGAGGTGGATTAGATTTATCTTGATAGTTAGGATGGGGATCCTTGTAAATAGCTAAGTGAACATTGGCTTAATTTAAATCTTAATTCTTAGTTTGAGTTTAATGAGCCTTGAATGCTATTTCATAAGCTTGTTGTAATTTATATATAATTTATTCATGATCAAAATTGGGTCTGATTAGATAATCTATAGCAAAGATTCATAATTGGTGACAAGTTTCATGAGAATGGCACCAACTTGTATGAAACCAAAAAACTTTATGAGGATCATATCAATTTTTGATAAGGCACGTAGGATCAAGATTTCATGGGGAAGGTCATGGAATCCCCATTTGAATTTATACTAAATAAATAGGTTTGTGTACATCCATATCATTTCCTTACAAAAATATGTAACTAGGATGAGAATTATTATATGGTATTAGGGGATTATACTCTATGGCATTATTTGGAGCAATATCTTGGATGGTGTGTATGAAATAATAAGTATATGTAACACCATCATTTATTAAATATTTATTCTTAGCTTTTACAAGCATGTGAGTTCCCATGCAAGGGTGTGAAGGTTCAAATTGGCATATAAGGAAATCTTGGCATTTAGCTTTATCAAGAACATCGTACAAGGATTTTGGAGAAAGGGTCCTAACATGATATTGTAGTTTAGGATGAATTTCATTAGTAAATAAGTGGAAGAGGTTTTCATCCAACATATTATGCTTAATTTTATCAGACAAGCTTTTCCATCATTTAATCAATACTTATACCATTTCAGATTCTAGTTGTTTACAGTTGGGCTAGATTATTTTATAGAAGATCAATAGTTTAGAATTCTTAGACCAAAGTATTGATGAGGTCTTCCAAACTAGTGATGGAATGAATTTTAAGTTGGCTATACCAATCTAGAGTGTCACCTTGAAACGTTTTAGCTAAGAGTTTGGTGGTAAAAAAGGTATTAATTTTAACCTAATATTTATATAGATTTTCAAAGGTTTTCAAATGAAAAGTTGGATCTCTGGACCCATTATAATTAATAGTAAGAATTATTCCACATATGTAAATGTTTATAATTTGAGGGACAAGAGGTTCATTTTTTAAGTGTTTGATAGTTTTTTTAATAAGTGGGGGTTGTGGTATAAGGTTATCATGTGCATCCCTAAGGGGAGGGGAAATTAGGAAATTGAATTCCTCATTGATTAGGTTGAGGCTAGTTTTGGGTATGTAATAAATGGTTTTGAATTTGCATCATTTAATTTGAATTATTAGTTTGAAAATTATCCTTTTGGTTAAGAGTTTGTAATAATAATTAATTGGTTTGAATATTATTTTGGCTAGTAGAAGTAGTGTTGGTTGTATTAGTATTATGTAAATTATTAAGTGCTTGAAATGAACTAAGAGCATGCGATATGGTAGTAGCATGTGACACAATAGTGACATGAGAATCACTAGTGTTATGAGTTATATGGAATTGGGTATTAGTATGGGTATTTTGAGGAGACCCACTAAAGGTCATAACCACCATGTTTGTAGAAATACTTGGCATGGAGGTGAAATAAAACATGGAAGAAGATGTCATAGTGTTAGAAGAGGACATGATAGTAGGTAAAAATGTGGAATAAATAACTAATTAACTTTATCCAAAACTATGGGAAAACTAGGTGAGGGTGAATGGGGTTCTCCAATATCATGTCCCATCATACAATTATAAATGACTTTAGGATCCTTAACTCTATATTGAGGATTTTCATTGATGAAAAGAATAATTTTAGTCATGTATTCAATGTCACTTTTATCTTATACCATGTGTATAAATAAAGGGATAAGAGATATATAATAGAGAGGATCCCCATAGTTAGTAGTCTAAGTGGTAACATGGATATTGCTTTGATTTGGGTTAGTTATCATAAAGTACATTTTTTGAAATTTAATAATATTAGTGAAACTCATCATGTTATTTTGATTATGATTTATGGCATTGTCAAACATATGTTGAATGATGAAAGGACTAAGTTAAAATACTTGTAAAAACTCTATAATTTGTATTATACTAGGTCTAATCAATCAACTTAGTTATGTAGCAAGATGGACAAGACTGTCTGCAAAACACTACATTGAGATAGTTGATAGAGTTCTATAGGGAAATAGATAGAATAGCCTATAAAATATTGAGTCAAATTAGTCGACATAGTTATGAATGGAAATAAACAAAATAGCTTGTGAAAGACTAAGCTGAATGAGTTGACATAATTTTGTAAGGAAATATATAGAATAACCTATAAAAGACTAAGTTGAATTGGTCAATTTAGTTCTATAATGAAATAGATAAAACAACCTATGAAAGATAGAGTTGATCAAATTGATGTAGTTTTGTAGAGAAATAGATATAACAACCTATAAAAAACTGATTCAAACTAGTAGATGTAGTTCTATAGGTAAATAGATAGAGTATCTTGTAAAATATCGAGTCAAACTAGTTGACATAGTTTTATAGGGAGAAACTAGATTTAAAATTGTCTAAGTTTGGATGATCTAGTTTTCAGTTGCATAAAATATAATTAAAAAACATAAGCAACTTGGTCAAGCTATTCAATCTAGTTAGAACATAGATAACAAACCTTATATCAAAACTGGCTAATATAAGTTTGAAATACAACATAAGATAGAAAATAATAAGAATAAAGAGATATTTTTAGTAGCTAACTAACTAATTTCTCAAAAAATAAAATCAAGAAGTTGTACTAAAGGTTTTGATTGCAAGTGTAGGCTCCCATATATACTTGCTTATCTATTGTATAGTGTCAACCTAATGTTTTAGAGCATTGACTTTGGAATAATTACCATTACCATACCCCACTAAACTTGGTTTCAAGGGTACATTAGAAGTAAATTCTCAGTGTTAACCACTAAATGATGTACTACACAAACAAATAGATGGATGTATTATTAAATTTTAATAAAGACTGAAATCATGAGTATTTCTAAAATATTGTGAGGTATGGGGAAAATAAAGACTGTGTTTAGATCTATACTATGGTTATGATTATTTATTCAAGCCCCTCATGCCATGATATTTGTAAATGATAGAATAAGACCATAAATAGAGCATTGATTAGCCCTTCATGATAGTAGCTAAGTAGTTTTAAAAATATCAATACACAGTTTCTTAAAAAATCAAACAAAGTGAAAAATAAAGGAAAAATTCAAATATTTTAAAGCTATTTTGAATTTTTTGGAATGCAAATAAATAGATAATAAATTAAAAAGTAAGGCGAGTTTAATTATTATTCATGTAGGTTCATTCCCTTTGTTTGAAAAAAAATAATAGTATTATGTCGATCTAATCAACTTAGTGTTGCAAATAGGATAGTACATAGTCAATCTAGTTGACTCGGTTAGTTGAAAGGTAGTCCAAAATGAATGAAGTCAAGTAGGTCAACTTAGTTGATTGTAAAGTGAAAGTTTTATATAACTTAAAAACTAGGAAAAATAATACTGAAATTTGAATTTTGAAAAATGATAGGAAATGAAATTAATTAAAAATTTGATAGAGATTAATTTATAAGATGTTTAGAATGAACTTGTCAATTTGAACTAAGTCGACAAAGATGATATGGTAATTTATCAGAATGAAGCTGTGTTTTCCAAATGGAATATTAAACCTACAAAGTGAAATATAGAATATTTAGATAAAATTGAATGAATCAACTGAGTATACATAAAAAATAATAAATGATAGAGGTAGTTAAAACTATGTTGATTAGATTAACCTAGTATGTTATAAAAAAATACAAACAAATAAAGGAATCAATTCAATATATTCAATTAGATGAAAAATAGGAAGAAAGAGACTAGATTAGTAGGGTCGATCTAGCTTTTTTTAATTTTTAAACTTATGTAAATAGAGTGAATATAGTTGATAGGGTCACTTTAGTTGATAAACCTATAAAAAGAGCCCTAATGAAGTCAAGCAGGTCAATGAAGTTTTGTAAAACTAAGCATAGAGTTGAACTAAGTTGACTAAGTATAAAAACATACACACAAAATATTAAACTAGGTCAATAGTGTTGATGTAGCTATCTGTATACCTATGCACATAGCTAATTTAAATTTATAGAGTTAATTGAGTATACAAACCCACAAATATAATGTTAAATTAGGTTAACTAGGTCACTTTAGTTTTACATATAGAAAAATTAAAAAAAATCAATGGTTAGATTCATGTCAGGTTTACTAGAATGTATGCAAATTAAACTAGACAATTTTATATCTTATCCTACTTAATAATATTAAAGATCAGAGAAGGTAATAAATAAAAAATTATGCTTGGGGATGCATTTAAATTAGGGTCATGACTAATATTAGATCTGTTAAACATACACTAAGGGATCTCTTATCATACCATGGCAAAGGAGAGGTTTCCAAGGCCTCTAGGCAAATGCCATCTTGTGATAACCCTAAATAGGTCTTATATTTTTATGAATATTATCAAAGCAAGCTAATCTACTAAAAAAATATGCAAGCTAATCTAATAAACAACTATGCAAGCTAATCTAGTAAATACACATGTAAACTAATCTAGTGCTCACCAAAGCTTGTGGTACAAATGGGGAAGATAATAACATGCAAATAAAAATCTATCTAAAACATAGAGAATATATAAGCAAGGAGAGATACAATCCAACATAAATTAACTATATACTATCTACTTAATAAAATATGATGGGCTTAGGAATATACTTACCTTGGTTGAAATGAACCCAGCGTGCCTCAATCTCTTGCTTGGCCAATTGTGATTTGTAATCGGTTGTTGTGGGATTGTAAGGATCACAAGGATAAATCAGCTTTAGGATATAAGACCTCTCTTATGCATCCAAGATTTCCAAAAGATAAGTGTTACTCCTTCAATTCCTAAGAAATAAAACATCTTATTAATTGTATAGGTAGATTAGTGAGCAGTAATTATGTGTAATTGATTTATTCTCTATTAGAAATTAAATGAAAGGGGGTATATGTAGCCATGGATTGACCCTAAACCTTCCTAGAAATTAAGTTGATGGAGTTGGCCTAGTCGACCTTGCTGGGCATAAAATATATCCATTAGGTTCTGAACCATGTCAAGTTACACTGACATAGTTTTGTGATGTGTGGTAAACCCTAAAATAGGGTCGACCCAATCAACCTAATAGGAAACAAGGTAAAAAAAGGGATTTTACTTCATTAGGGGATATTTTGGTAAGTGAATTACTTAGGAAAGTGTATAAGTAGAGTTTTAAAGCTTAGGGGATCATATGAGAGTAACTTGTAGTGGTATTAAGTGGTGGTATAGGGACCAACAATCCTATGAAGTACCAAAGGTATACCAACCCCTTTCTGGTACACCCTTTAATAAGTGTCATGAACCTATAGCTCTTAAAATTTTAGTCATTTATAAAGTAATCAATTTATTTGAGAATCATATTTTTTTCATGTTTTGGTGTTACTTTTGAAATAATTTTAGATAATGGACTTCAATATACTTTAAATGTATACATTTAATTCTTGGGACATTTTTGTATTATTTCTATCCATTCATCAAGGTACTATCTTCAAGTTATTGGCCAATCCAAATATGCTAATAATAATCTAATTTCAATCATGAATAAATTTTTTTGTCATAACAAATGAAATTGGCTTGTGAATTTTTTTGAAAATCTTTGAATTGACCATACAATAGTTAAGGTTGGGACATGATACTCACCTTTTATGCTGGCCTACATATTTGAAGCCACTATTCCAATAGAACTGGAATAATAGAAGTGTAATTTTTTAAATCTAGGACTACTTTGAAATACATTTATGAAAATATTAATGCCTTACATAAAATATTGGATTATATTTTAGCCTTAGACGAAACAAAAGGCACATCATTATGGAAAATGAAAAAAATAAGAAAAACTCAAGAAATTATTTAATAAAAAATTCTCTAAAGTCTTTAAAATTATAAATTTAGTATTATTTTGGGATAAAGCCCATGAATATCATAGAAAACAACATAAATTTTATTTTTTTATCACTTGGTCCTTACAAAATAATACAATACTTGGGAGAAATACTTTCCATTTTTACTATTTAGAAGGAAATTGTTTGTGTCATACTATCAATGGACATTATTTGAATCCTTTTTATTGTTGATTTTCACTTTTTTTTAGTTTTTATTTTCACCTTTGTTTTCCATTTAACCTTGTGTTTACTCATCATTATTTATATTTTTTAATCTACATCAATAATAGTATGGATTTTCTTGTTTTAGGTATGATTCATGAAATATCTAAGAATGAAATTGTAAGTAATCTACATGCAATCAATTATTTAAATTTTAATATAGTTTAGAATTTGGTTGATGAATAAAATATAGCATATATTTATATCTATCATAAAGTATTATTTCATCATCTAAATTTATGCCATGATCTATTGTGGTATTACCTATATAGTATGAATCTTCCTATATTTAACTTCCCTTTCTTCATGCCATGTTGGTCAAACATTACATCCCTGTCATGTGAAAATAATTAAGGGGTTTGTGCACAATAACTTAGGAAAATATTTTACCTATATTGTATTCCTAAGGATAAAATTATTATAAATTAATTATTTTAATCCAAACTCATAATTAAAACTAGCTAGCAAGATCTCCAATGGTGTGTCATAGTTTACACCATTTCTAAAAACTTCAAATTCTATATTTTTTTCTCATTACATTATCGAACCATGTATGCTTTAAACTTGAGCCATATGTGGTAGGGAAAACTTAATTTAATTTTACTTATTATCATTTATATATTTGATTGCCTATCTACTTTTAAATTTGATTGATTTCTAATATAATTGGTAGTTGACACAATGATATGAGGATGTGATGCTATAAATATAAAATTTGGCAAGAAAAATGGATGAATATGAGTAGTTTTATCTTTAAAATACATAATTTGATGTGAATTAAAATAATTTGTCATATCAATTAACTTATATATCTAAACCTTTATGCAGATGTAATTTTTGTTTTTGAACTTCTTATAATGCGATAATGCATAATTTTCAAACCTAGAACCATGCTAGATAGTTTGGAAATGTTGAATGATAAATATTATTTTTTCAAGTGATACATATTTTGTAACATAAAAATACTATGTAAATTTTGAGTTCATATAACAATGTCGACATTATCAAATAATTTTTGAGGAACTGTAATCACCTTAGTTTTCATAGTGTTGGAGAAATATTTGTCTATTAAATATTTTCTTTGGAGATTTTTTATCACTATTTGTTGATTTGTAATTACTTCAATCTCTTTCTCTTATATGGATTTTTGTGTAGTTTGGTCATGACACACTTAGTTTGTGGTTTAATCTTGGTTCATGATGTCTTTTTATCAATATCCAAATGTTTGAAGAGGTCATACCTCTAGTTCATGGTAGAAAAATGGTTTTACATTATTTAAATTGGGTCTACATATCAATACCCTAACATTATTAAAAAAAATCTAGAAATATGAATGAGGTTAAAATGTGGTCATAAAGCTCAAGAAAGGTTTAATAACAATGGTAAGCATTGAATTAAAGTTTTCAATGGTTTTCAAGCTAATAAAGTTGTGTTGTAAATATGAAAATTTGATTGGTTATCTTGGTGATAACTACCCTTTTAGAGGAAAAATCTAAACATGATTACATTTAATGAAGCACCCTCACTTGATATACCTAACTAATAAATTAATGCACCTTGGAGTTCAAGTTTATAGTTGGTTTTGAGGTTTAAAAACATAATCAATTATTGTTTTAAGTTTTTTAAAGTTCTAAGTGATTTTTTTTTTTTGGTTTTAGGAAGCATTAAAATTAATGAGGATTTGACACCACAATATCCATCCCCCAGATGCACATAGCAGTCATTTGACTAAGTATGAGATTTTTTTAATCCTATCCATAGTATAAAAAGAATGAATATAAATAGTTTTGGGTTACATGAGAATTTAATTTACATGAATGGATATATATATTTTTTATTTCGAGGCCACATGTACTGTTGAGTTTCAATTTACGTAAATTTTCCTCTCAAAGGATTTGAGTTACATATAAGGAAAATGAGATGTGTCCTTGTGTAAAACAACATGGAAAGATTAGAGTTGAGTTGTGAAGATTTTTTTTTTCTTCTTGTTATTTCTATGTTTGTTTATGTAACATTATATAACATATTTTTAAAGATGAATTTTGAAATGTGGGTATTGATTCGTATCAAACATGCATGCAATTGTTGAGTAGTGAATAAATTATTCTTACATGACAATAATCAACAACCTAGAATCTTGAGATATTTTATCTAATATCTTAGCTTGATAATATGCAAATCATATGCATACTAATGGTTTAATTTTATAGTTAGAAATATTACTTTTAATGTGGTGGATTTGTAAATATAGGGTTTTTAGATAAAAATTAGTCAAATAATACCATCTTTTTGCACCATGCATGATTCTCAGAAACCCTATATGTTCATTATATTTAGCTCTATCACTTTTATTCTAAGTTTAAATGGTTTTTGAGTTTAATTTTTGTGTGTGTTTTTGGCTTATTTAGAGTGGCAAGATGGGATTCAATTGAATTATTACAATATTGGATTTGTTATTTTTAAATAAGACTTTTTTTCTATTTTTTGAGCTCATTTCTTGTTTCTAACATTTGCCAAAAAGATTTTGGTTATAGGATGAATATCTAAATTTAATACAATTATGCATGAATTTTAGTCTCAAAATCATATCACAGGTGAAAATTGGTTTTATTAGATAAATGGTTTATGCTTCAAAAATGGTTGGTAGTCAATAAGTATAATACAAATATTTTATAGTTATAAACGTAATATTCTTTCAAGTCATTTTATTTTTGTGTTACATTTTTAAATGAGAACATAATGATATTTGTGGTTGCAATGCTATTTTTTTGAAACACATTAAACCCTAGTTCTTTTAAATATTGTATGCTTCTCTTTCCATGATGGAGATAAATATGAAATGAATTTTCTAGGTTATTTTTGTCTTTAATTTTTTTGTCATGTTATATTTAAAAAAAAAAAGGTTAATAATGTAAATTAAAAATAATATTGGAGTTACAAGAATAATTAATATTAAGGTATGTTGTGTTGAGATAAATTCTTAATGTTTCAAAATAATATTGTTATTTTATTGGATAAGATCCTAGGGTTTGAATAGAAAATGATTGTAATGAATTAGCTCATTCAAATCAAAGGTTATCTCCTTGGTTTCTATTTTTAATGCTAATTTTATTTACTATAGTGGATACTTCGAATGTGTTATTATAACTCAAACAATTGATACATGATAATTTATTTTGGATTTGAATATTTCATTACCTTAAACCCCAAATGGCCTATGAAATATAAATAAAAAATTTAAATCTCATTGAAAGAATGAGTTAATTTAAGTTAGGTCATGTATTTATAAATGAGAAAATATATTTTTATATTATACCTACAATTAAGATGGTCTCTTGCACATTATATGACTTCATGAAAGTTTTATTTTATTTTAGTCTTCCTAAGTTTTAATGTAGTAATAAGGATTTTTTATTCTCAATTACATATAGAAGGTGGTTTTACTCTTGGTTATATTTAAATATGGTAATAAATTATTTGATTTTTTCTTCATGATTTTAGTATGTTCACAAACAAGATTATTTTGTATATTAGTTTCATTGTAGTCTGCTAGTAATTAATTGAGACAATTATCTTAGCTTGATTTTTCAATTTATTATTTGTATTTATTTCACTCAGGTAAAATATTTGGCTAAATTAGAGATTAATTTTAAATTTGGTATAAAAACATCTTAGGGAAGAGACAATCAATCATAGGAAAATACACCTCCTATGTGGAACACATACCAAAGTAGACCTCTTAGGATCCAGAGGGATACTAACTTGTTTATGAAAATATTTAATCACAACACCTAAGTAATTTTATGTTTTTATGACAATGAAAATGTATTCTAGGGTGTTTTGAACACTATACCTCAAAGGTTTTTCATTTCTCATGGTACTCATCCATGGAGGGGACTTCAAAGAGGCAATTGGAAACCTTATCCATTTGGACATAGTCCTTCAACTATTTATTCTAACCAAATGCACCATCTCACTAATAATACTAATGCCCTTATTTATCATGTTCCTTAAAATAATGAGATAATTTGTCTTTAATCCCATCACGACCATAGTTGTATCACATGAATTACCTCCACTAGTCATTAACACACTAGTAGCTCTTTAACCCTATTTGTGATAAATAAAACAAAGCTTGAGTTGGATGATCAATCAGGTAACCTAATTTATATAATTGGCATTAAATCAAATGGAATATAAAATATATAATGTAGATAGGGTAATTATACTTATTAATCTTGTTTTACTGGATGATGAAAAAAATAAGTTTTGTGTCTTCTAAATTTTTTTTGTGAGCATATACGGAATATTTAAGTACTTGAAATCTATAGTTTCATTTGATTTCACTTTACCTCTTATCATATATATTAATTTTCATGGAATTTTTAAATATTTAGTGATGGTAATAGTTTTTTTTCTAATAGTTTTTAATGGATGTATTATATTTTATGTCACTTTGATGGTACTTTATGATAGTTTGACTATTGTTTGTCTCAAATATTCTATAAATGATTGTTATGTTTTACTTCTTGTGAGTTTTATTTATCATTTATATTAAGTGAATAAACTATATATAACATTATCATGGATATTACTTATGAAAGATAATAACTATGCTAAACATAATCTTCATAGAAGATTAAGAAATCATACTTCACTTTTCACTTAACAACTAGTTAAAGTAATACAATTAATACATGTATTTAGACTTTATATGAGAATAAAAGTTTTGACTAAAAAAAAAAATGCAAATATTTTTAAAAAAATGCTTAGAGTTAGTTTTATGTACTGGTTTGGATACATGATATTTGGTGTAAATGATTTAACCAAGTGTTAGGTAGAGTAAGTGGGTCCCCGCCCATGAGAAAATATTATATTATTTGGTCTTCTAAAGTTAATTTGATTAAATATTTATTTTTAAAGTCACTTAAAATGATTCATTATTATAAATCCCAATTATAATAAATTTAATTAACTTAAACTCATAACTAACTTTGTTTAAGTAAATTTATATTTAACAAAAGATTAATTACAATTTTAAAAGTAACTAATAGTTATTGAAGGCTTTAAAAGATTTAATTAAAGAAATAAAAATAAGAAATAATATAATTAAAAATATTTTCATATAATTTTTATAATGTAGTTCTTTATATGAAAATATGTAAGATAAGTTGTGTATTTATAAGCAAGTTCGAATAACATTCTCTTTGATAATGAAGTATCCTACTTAATACAATTAGGTAAATCTATTTTTTATGTTTATTTATGAATTGATTATCTCAAAATGTTTAATATTGATACATTTTTATGATTATAATCATAATACTAATCATATGCATATTTTTTTTCTTTCACTTGTAACTAATGAATATTTTATACACAAATAGTCATATGGTATATTAATTTCTTAAGCTTGTAATTCATTTTTTGTATCAATAATCATTTGTAATAAATTATGAAAGAATGCTTAACTTCTAAATAAATGTCTTTTTTTAGTTCCAAATTCAAATCTTAATAATTCTTTGCTTTAATAGACTATCTCATTGTGTTATTTTTTTACTTTCATTTTTTTAGCTTTTTTTTAATGTGTATGTTCATTGTTTATCTAAATATCCTTAAATTTAGTATAATATTTATGTTCATCTATTTTTATATGTATTTTAAAGATAAAATATTCATATTTTATCCATCCAAATATTTACCTCTTCCATAGGTCTAGTCTATTAGATAAGATTAATTACAATATTTTTGACTCTAAAGAATATATGAATGAAATGAGGAATTCATAAAGTATGGATCTTGAAATGATTTTTGGTTGAGTTAATTTATTTTGAGTTGATATAATATTATTTATCTCCAAATCTCACCAGGTCTTAAAATTTAGGTTCAACAATAAAATAACCCCTTTTACACACTTAAGTTTTAGTACACCTAGCTAAGTAGGTCCCCATAGTTAAATTGGTCTTGTTCCATGGTAACCTTAATTATAGGTGAAATGGTTTATTTAGTTGGATTTAAAAAATTTAAAATCAACATAATTTCTAGGGTGGTTGAGAAAACTGTCATAGTGATTATGCAACCACTGTAGAGGTTTTACCGTGCACCGTGAGACTTCAAGTTTAAAGGGTTTGAATCCTAGCTTTCTATAAATTTGAATTTTTGAGAAAGTTTGAAATTAGAAAATGGAAAAATGGAAATGGAAGGATCTAATTTGGTTACATTTTTGTTTGGAGGTTTTTTCATGATCATCAATTTTTTGAAATGTTGTAATATGCAAATTTTAGGTGCAAACATATTTCCCTCCTAGGGAGGTGTCCTATCATGAATGGATATGGTTATTTTTTACAAAAATATACAAACCCACTAGAGGTTAGGGTCATAAAATTTATCTTTATTTCCTATGAAACATGGGGAAGGTACCTGAGATGCCTCATCACCTACATCAAAAAAAATAATCAAGTGTAGTACATTAAAGATATTTTAAAATACATTGTTTAATCAAATTGTAATACAAGATTACTTATCAGATGTACAAAGGGATAAAATAATACCTAATCCTTCCCTTTTAGGGGTAGAACTTATCACTTTAAAAATAAATTACAATCTTAAAAATATAAAAATAAGATTCAAACATAAAATTACAGTAGTTTTAGCAAAAATTAGAGAAAGTAGAGACAATGTTACTTACCATTGATATAATGTAAGTATATTATGTTAATTTAATTGTATTTAATTATACCTTAAAAAATAAAAAACACATCAACTTATAGGAAAAATATAACATATATTGTAAACTATGCTTAAAATGTATTTAAAAATAATAATAAATGAAATGTTACTATATAACTATTTTAATTCCAAATTTGGGAATCATTTCCACCTTCCCAATTTATAAATTTTATATATATCCCACATTTTATCAAATATCAGTCAGAGATAGGTAATAAATAGAGTGAATAGAGAGGATGGTAATAATACTAGAGATAATAGGTAGGTCTCAAGCATAGGTTAAGTGTTTGTATTTTCCTCTAAATCCCTAGGTATGTTAGATTTGCTTGAAAAAAGTCTATGAGATGTCAAATTAAATAAATTGGAAATAAAAAGGTTCATAATAGACATATGTTTGGTTAAATTTCAAAATTGGCAATTTAAAGTTGAATTTTGAAATTTTTTGCATTTTTTATTTTCGAGGCACAGTAGATGAAAACACTAGTTTTATAGAGAAGTCATTAAACTGTAAAGGAACTGGGGGTTCCATAAATATTATTATTTATGGACTTGATATATAAATAGTTTTCATCCTTTGAGAGGGTTATTTAGGTTCTCTCCAATTAAGCTACACTATAGGAACAACCCCAGGCTGTGGGTCACCTATGGTGGGGTTGGACCTCTGGAGAAGGTCAAATTCTTTATGATGAATCATGTAAACTAATATTGTCATAGGGAAAAGGGTTATAAAGGTGAAAAATAATCTTAAAAAGGATAAAATTTTATGCACCAAATAAAAATGGGAAACTCCCATAAGCTTGAACCCACACTAGATCTGTAGAAGAGAATGATAGCTCACATAACCTCACAATCTAGTTCAATGCACAAGTGTTTCATGGACTAGGTTTAGGTAGAACACTAATCCAGACCTGTAAACAACTTGAAAACACCTTATAAGAGGTAAAGAATGAGGACAATGGATATTGAATAATCTCCTTCATAAGGCCATCATGCACAACTCACTAAACATTGATCTAAGGCAAGAGATAAGTAAAGAAAGTCTTTTATTACATCAAGAGGTAGTTATTAAAAACACTTGATAGGGTTTATCCTTATCAAGATGAGAATATCCTATAATATCTCAGACATTCCCCTATTATTCAAGATTAAATATTCCTTGTAAGAGTCTAGAATTATAGAAAAGAGAGAGAGAGAGAGAGAGAGAGAGAGAGAGAGAGAGAGAGAGAGAGAGAGAGAGAGAGAGAGAGAGCTTACCATGGAAAGAATGGGTGATATAGAGAAAGGTAGAAGAGAGAAAAGGGAGAACATTAACTAAGAATAATAAATGAGTTACCACCTTTCAATTAATGCTCCACCACACTTAATCCAATCTATAATATCCCTTCATCAGCAAATTATCTTGCGTTTTCTCCAATTAGTCTTCAATTTCTTCTTATTGGTTGATCAATACATTAGAGGACAAGTGTTTCCCAAATTTGGTGAGTTATGATCCTGTTTATGAATAAAAATCCTTAGGCACCCTAAAAATCTATTAAATGCTCCCGATACTTTCTCCAACCACTAGATCTCTATCTTGGGACTTTACGCCATCTCCACTTGACTTGTTTATGAGGATAAAATCTTCATATCTTTAAACCTGACAAAGCCATCACCATGTCTACTTTTTATGGTTGTAGGTACCTGCTTGTTGAGAAAATGAATATTTTGGAAGATAAGACACTTCTCCATATCTTGTTTATATTTGGACCTACTCTAACCTGATCATAGGTTTACAATAGATTGAAAAAAAATCTAATTATTGGTTTTCATATAGCTATAATATCGATGAAAACCTATAGGCTATATAGTCCTATCTTGAAATCTATTAGGTTTAAACAATCCTATTCTACATCTAATATTTAATGGTAATAGAGCCTCATTATTAAAAATATTGATTATATGACTGCATCTACTTGATGGTATTTTACCAAACTCTAATGGTGATGTGATGATCCTTACAGGACTTGTTTCTATTTTAACCTAGGTTACAATTATTCTTTATGAAGTTCTTGGCTTTAAAATTTTGATATCAACCATTGATGTAATTTTGTATGATGGATTGCACATTATTGATCTATTTGGAACCACTGACATCATTAGGTTACCACTCACCATTGGATCTATTGATCTAATCAAATACTGACCATTGATCTAATTTATCATACACCATTAGATTTATGGTTTGATTGAATGTGTGTTATTGAATCCCTTCTATTTGATTTAATGAACACCATCAGATCCTTTGATTTACTAAGACTATGCCACTTATCATTGATGCATTTAATCTCAAGATCCACTAAATTTTTGACTTGATTCTTGTCATTGATCCTTGAGTGAAAGATTAAATGTGCACCATAGATCCATTTGGGCCCACTGACATCATTGATTATGTCTCACCATCAACCTACTTTTGTATAATAAATCACACACCATTAGATCTTTGGGACCCACTATATTTTTCAATCACTACATGTTATATATTTGATGCATGATTAAACATGCCCCATTTATCTTTATCCCAAAATTTGATGTGGATCATTGATTTTAAATTATATGCATGAACATGCACTGTCGATTTTGCTTGAATTTTGAATGCAAATGACTAATTAATGAGGCCTTAAATTTGCATCCCCGTGCACATCTTACTTGTAAAGTATTTTTAAATCTTAATGGTTAGTTTTTACATCTTTAATGTGACACCCCCATACACGTTTCATTCTGATTGTTCAACTTTGAGGACTTAGATCTCGAGATAGACAACTCATCAAGACATGAAATTTGTAGATAATGTTCAAGGCATGAAAAAACACCATGTTTATGTAACTCTTTGACCTTGGTTTAATTTTCAATTTCATCTATCAAATGTGTAACCATATTAGTCTATTTGTCTCTACATGATGTTTGATGATGGTTTAGTCTATCTTCTTCACTTGTTCAAGTCATTTGATCATTTGGTCAATCAGGAACTTTGCTTAATTGATCTATCCAAGTAGATGCTTTGTATGTGGGACAAATTTGGCCAACATCTTTGGTGACTCATAGGAAAGCATGCCTTCTATGCTTGAGAAATGAGACTAGTTTCCTTGTCTAATCCATTGGGCATGGAGTCATAAGTTGATATGAATTGAGTAAGGTTGTCCCTTTCTTGAAAATCCTCTCTTGAAGCAATAAGGACCAAAAGAAATAAAATAAAACAAAGTGCCCAAGGCACTTTGGAAAAGTAAACACACAACATGAAAGTAAACTAACCTAAACAAAGCAAGGGCAACTAACCTACTAAATAAATGTGCACATAGGCACTTAGAGAA
>JARHVA010006171.1:0-45000 GCA_037957365.1 Torreya grandis
TTACTAAAAGTATGATATAATACCATAGTCCTTGGTCAAGTCTAGCATTATTTCATTACACATTATGGGAATCATTTGTGAAGCATTATAATCAAAACATTTCTAGTTTCAATCACATTATCTTCTCTAAAGGGATGAATAAATTAACTTGATGCCTTATAGATATATAAGGACCACTTAGTTAATGAGTGGTTTTCTATGGATATCTTGGCCATTAACACATCCCCCATTACCCTTATTCCCACCCTGATTTTACATTTTCTCTTTTATTTAATTATAAATGACTAGGGCATATATTTTATATGTCTCGTGTAAATAAAATTAATATTTTCACATAAGCAAATCACCAATAGATAGAGGTGAACAAACTCAAATTTATAGATCGTATGCATAGTCTATTTGGACAAAGTCGCAATAGTAGACATCAATGCACTATGACCTTGTCTTCTTTATATAGCCTTGTCTTAGTATATGGTGGATAAATTTGTAATGAGAGAAATATGTTTTTATTTTATTTAAATTAGTCACAACTCATATAAACTTAATACATTCTAAATTAAATTGTTTTCAATGGTAATTCTCTAACCCTATCCCTAGTTTATTTTTTATTAATTTACAACTTATGTAAACTATTTAGATTTCTATATATTTTATTATATATTATTTAACTTCCTATATCACATTTTAGTATTTTAAATTTCCAATTATGTTTAATTTTAATCATAATTAGTTATAGTGTAAACAAGATGTGAATGTCTTTTCCCACAAAATCAATAGTCATGTAAGTGAGATAGTAATTGAATAATTTTCAAGTTGTGATAAGTAACTTATATTTTATAGGTTCTATAAGAATATTTTAAAATATGTGTTTATTTTCAAGATCACAAGGTTGATAAATGAAGGAGTGCATTGGAAAATAAATTCTAAATATATAATCATGCATAACCTTCTTTTTAGCCTTATTTAATATGTTTTTTTCTCTCACATGTTTTTATAGGTCCATTGTATATAATTTATTTATCTAATAAGGATTATGGTAATAAAAAAATGATTTTATGAATCCACTATGTAAATAAAATGACAATCTAAGGATTCACCACTATATGTACTAGGAAATAAATTAAATAAGACCACACTATTATTTTCACAACATATTGATAGAAACATGACATGAAGGTGTTCTTGGAGTTTTCCATGATCATCAAATAATTATAATTTTTTAATCACAAAGTCATGAAGAATATGCATGTGAATCTCATCCTTAATAATAGGATTGGCAATACCAAATTTTCCCAAACACTACTATGGGAACCCTTTTTATGAAGTGAAATATTATGAATTTTTCTCTACAAACCTCAAATAATATACATCATGATCACTATATCATTTGTAAGAAAGGTGGTATTATAATTATGTTGAGTGATCAAAACACTATTGGTCATGTGTATAGGAGTCAAAAATTCATTATAAAGAATTTTTCATATAAGAGTACAAGCACAAACCTTACGGATGTATACATATATAACATTTATATTATTTAATTACTTATCCATTTGTATTACTTCATGAAAATGATTAGGGTTTGTAATAAAATGTGATTTAATTATATTTAACATTCATTTATTAACTATTTCATCATTTTAATCTTTCAATTTTTATAATTTAGCATCCATCAAAGGAAAAATGATTTCCTCAATTTTGCTAATATAAAATATGATTAATACGAAGTCAAGTTGTAACAACCCTACTAGGGTCAACTAGAAATATGTGATTTTTTTTAATTAAACACATATACCAAACATAGATACACCATGAGGAATTTACTTAGCCTTCATGAAATACTCAAAGCATGATAATAGAAAACAAACATATTAAATCACATATCACTGATCTCTAATATCATGAGAGGACATCATAATACAAACATAAAAAGTAATTGTATTAACTTAGCCATGACTGATATAATTCTATAGCCTCTACTATAAATGTATAATAATAATTAATTACAAACTCTTCATGACAATATTCAATAATAATTACAATTTAATACAATGTACATATGAGATAAATGGATCCCTAAGATCATAGTTCCCAAACTCAAGTATCTATGGAAATCTCAAGTGTCATATTGATAAGAAGTACTACTGTGGGGAGGGAGATCATCATCCAAGAAATTTTCCACACCAACCATGGACCAATGATCCCTTACACTAATCTGATTAGGAAATGGACCTCCCTTCATAGATTAATAGATAGTGATGGCACAAGAATCTAGAGAGATAAAAAGTACCTATGTGTTGTATGATTTCTAAAACTACACATGCAATGTATAATATAAAACCCATTCTATTACAAGATCTCACATAAACATGTAAGTCATACTCATGATGATAATGTCTCACTAAACATACTTTGGCCCATTGTTTTAAGAATAATAATTAATAATGATCTATGGATCATTCAAATTCTTATAGACCACTTAATCAGATTGCCTTCATCTGGTATTGTAATGTTAGTAAGCTAGTAAATTCCATCTCACTCCTTAATATCAATAATGTGAGATTGGTCAAACATAATTTAACCACAAGATTCATATTATTTACTTCCTAATTTTAAACACATCACATAATATGTTGTACATATGATTAACAAAAGCATACATTTATTCCATCAAATGTATGAATGAATCTTACATCATTTTCTATCCCATACTAGAAATAATGACTATGTTTTATACCACCCAGTTAAAATACACATTTAAATATATGTTTCAACTACCATATTTAGTTTTAAACATACTACACCCTATGATAAACCATATTACCATAGTCTAGTATTCTAAGACACAACTACTAGTATTCCACAAATAGTCATATAAAGTAGTCTTAAATACATGGAAACATAATCTTCTATTCAAGTAACTAGATATAATGAAGCAATTCATAGTTTCCATGAAACACATGATAATCTATCCTATCACACATTATTATCTATAAGGTTATATGCACACATACATAAGGTCCTACTAACTATCATAAAAAATGCTATTCATAGTAATAACCAACAAAAATATATTTAATTAGTCAAATGTAGGTATGAGTTAAACATAAAAATTATAATATGTACCATTTAAGTATATCATACATTTATACTATAGTAATATCCATATTATCATAGTTCCAAACTACATAATTATATATAACCAAACTTATGATTCAAGAATCAAATGTCTCTTACTCCTAACAATAGTCAAGCAAGTATGGGTTATACCACCTAGGTATACCATATGTTTAAACTATATTTACCAATATCCACAAGTAGGATCAAATGTAGTACATTATATACTATTATCACAATCAACTGATTTTATGAACACACCACTTACTTACAATTAGTTTTCTAAAATATTGGCAAAAAATCAGATAAGTCATAACCCTTTATGATCTTTCAATCCAATGACTCAATCCATTTCTAAGAAATAATTTCATAAGGTTATAGTTTCTAGATTTTAATAAAGTTAATGACTCATTTTTAACTATCTATTTAATTATGGGTATAATTACTGTATATCAGTACTTGTTCATCATACAAGCACCAAATGAAAATATTCTAATGATATGTGAATACTAAATCAATTTTCACTTATATGTCTTAGTTAATAACCCCTAAGTTTTTGAAAATATTTAGAACTTTCATGCTAACACATTATACATATAAGGCAAATTTTTTAAGGGATTTAAAATGTAAAACTTCTTCATAGTTAATTATCCCTTACTATACAAATTTTCATTATAATATAATCAAAACATGTATAATTCCATACATGAGTTCTCAAGACCACACAATTTTGCATTTTAGGGTTCACATACAAGTATTAGGTAATATTCAAGTTGATATTATATGATGCAATGTAGTTTCATAAATTACATAGGTATATAAATCATGTCATGAAATACTAGATTAAATGCGTACCCTAGGTATTCATCTCAATATATCTATATACATAAGCTAAATATGTATACACCCTTGTACTTAATAACACACCCATGGTACATATCATACATAAATTTAATGGATGAAATCTAATGAAAAACTATCAATTAGTGAAATATCATAAAAATAAGTTATCCATTTATATCTTATAGATTATAACATATTTAATAAATAAAACTCATTATATATGACTTTCATATGTAATAACACCTACATATAAATATCTGCCAGGAATATGTTCATACCAAAGTGAATAAAATGATCAAAATAAAAATTAATTATATTTCTATAGTTTGGGATGATAGGGAATATATAATTAGCCTAACATTTCCTAAATAAATTACTCTTACATATAAATTAATGTGAAACCAAATAAGCTATAAGTCATCTTAGTATAATGTGTTATGATGGTAAACTCATCTAATTAGCCAAATGTAAATAGATCATCTACATCTTGATTATTACTAACTAAATATAATATAATTAGGCTAATATAATGATATATGCATATTAGAAATATATCTAAATAATATAGAGCATTGACAAGCCCTTGCCATGTAGATGAACTACTGATCTCATGGTATCTTCTAACAACATGAATATGCCTAAGACCATAGTCAAAATCAGCATGTTTACACAAACGTTTTGCCATTGGCTATCTAAAATATCATAGAAGCAATTCCAAATCCATGGTACATAATTAATCAATAGACAAGAAAATATAACAACAAATAATTAGCTCATTGTGATACTATTCAAATCATCAAGGAGTCAAGGCAAGGTATTCAAGTGGTATAAATGTAACAATACATATATAACCCAATTATAATTATTTACATAGCTTGTTCATTATGTAACTATAAAATAAATGGTTATATTTTACTTATGAAATGATGCACAAATGATATCTCTATAATTAATGGACAACCAAACTTAAGATACCACTAGGAATTTGACTTATGATACCACTAGGTGTTTATAAATACTGAGATGTAAAAACTAGATGCATTAGATAGGTAAATCATTGCATAGCCATGATGCTAAAAATAATTCATTTTATATCAATAAATTAATGCATGCTAAAAATAAGTCGCTACATACTTTACTAAATCTCTTTCATATTGTCAAATATAATTCTATCCTAGTCTGGTATAAATTGTTATATGTACATATTTGCTCTTTAGTGATAAATAAAGGAAGTATATTCCAAAATTCATATACCAAAATCCATATTATCCATATTTTGACTCCTATTTGATGTATACACATCCTTATCATACCAATGATATATCCTTTACAATGATGCTCACATGAATTATTATTATAGGTTTAGATCGATGATATGTAGCTGAATTTTGGTATACAATGATACATGAAACATAATTCCATTAAATATCTTTGAGCATCACTACATATCTATGAGCCATTAACTTTATTAGATTATAGGTTTATATCAATACTAGTGAATAGTTATTTTTGGGAACATTTGTTTTAATTTTAATCATGATGTTACATGAATAAAGGTATAGATCAATGATATAGATGTAGATTAATGATATAATCATTGATTTATGAAGTAGAATACTTATCATTTATATTTAATGTGAAATCCATATATCATTTCATATTTTATGATGCTACATTCAAATTTATATATTGTTTCATCACCTAATCACCAAATCATAGTTTTATATTTTCCTCACCTAAGTGATAGTATAAATTACTAACAAGAACCAGCCTGTATATCATTAATACAGTAATAAATTACCAAAAATATTTTTTATATATAAACAACAATTTATTGAAATGTCATTTACTTGAGAAGGTAATCCTGATAGGTTTATGGAAATGTTAAATATATATCACATAGAAATTAATTAACACCACTTACTTATCACAGACATCCTATTATTCCTTCCACTTTTCTCCATTTTCCTTCCTTTTGAGCTACCTTATCCAATAAATGGTGCATCTCCCTTTCCAAGCTCCCCTCTTTTTCATAAAAAATTCCCTTCTTTGAAACCAATACCCTTCTATTAATGAGTCTTGCTTTACAAGGATTTCTCCTTTAGTTTTTTTTTTAATTTGTTTTTATTCCTTAATTTCATTTTTTTTCTTATTTATATATTAATTAATTTATTTTTACTTTTTATTATTTTTTATTTTTTATTCTCTTTCTATTTTTTTAATTTATTTTGATAATTCCTTCTCTTTTTCCTACTTTTTCCTTAATAAGAATTTTTTTATTTTTTATTAATTTTTACATCAATTAATAAATAAAAATTAAATTTAGTTATGAAAATCATATTACAAAAACATTAATGATTACACATGAAATATTACATCACCTAAGTATAAATATGGCTAACACGATTACTTCAATGCAAATAACAAAGGATGTGCTAAGGCTAACCCATTAGATTAAGAATTTAATGTGTACTTTATATCATGGTGTGTGTAGGGTTATATCTAGTACTCTATCATCTTTTGACATCTCAATCTATATCACCCTATCTAATGATTCTCTCCCTCTATCAGACTCTAAGGGATGGGTTCTCCTACATTAACCCAAAGAAAAGTAGGTAGTTAGACCATAATAGTCATGATTACATTCATCATAAAATATAGTTGAAATTAGAAATCAACATGACCATAAAGTAAACATATACTTACAGATAACTCATAGCAGTGTGATCATGTAACCTAAGCAATATCCTATTGTCCAATAACAAAATATCTTTTATAGCTTACTCAAAATATAACTAAATCAAATGTGTCAACTATAAATATCCACAGATATTCAAATAATTTGCTTAGAAAGGAATAATTATGTAACAAAAGTGACACAAAGTAAATGAAATCCTAAATTATAGATAAGAACTAAAATCAAAATATGATATTAATCAAAATTCTTATGTCATAAGATGAAAAAAACTCTTGGTTGAATGTATTCAAAGTTACGTTTCACCAATATGATTCACACATTTTTTGAATTTAGGATGGATAAAAAATATAATAGGGTGAAACTAATGCACTAAAGAGACATATAAAAATTTAATTTTAGATCATACTTGTTGGATAGAAATTTGATAAATTAGTAAGTTTGATAATTTAAAATAAGTAATAGAAAATATGAAACAAAATTTATTAGAACAAACACACCAAGTGATGTTTTATAGATTTTTAAGTCTACATCTAGTTGTGTAGGTTTTTAATTTTTGTTGATGCAAAATTTGAACCTTTTAAATGTACAAGGATGGGGTCAACACCTATGATGACCATGCCTTAGCTAGGGTATTCAGTCAACTAGTTTGATAACCATCACTATCTTACTATGAATGTCATATTATATACTACTTTTTGGAGTATAAATTATTCTATACATACGTGTCAATGGATTTCATGCTATATACTCTAAATATAAATTGTATAAAATCTTATTCTTGTACACTTGTAAAATAACTATCATGGTTTTACCATTAGTTCTAAGACATTCACACTCCTAAAAGGATCTCACTCACTATCTATTTGTGCCAAATTCATTATCTCTGAGTTTGACCATTGTTATTCTAATGACTAGGCCTTATATACTATATAAGTTGTTATAAATGTAATAATTATCATTCTCTTCTATTTTTGGACATCTATCTTTTTTTATAGCTTCCTAGACACTTGTGTCCTAACTAGATGCTAACATTGACACTAGTGTCATTTTTAAAACTAAGTGTCTAGTGTGAAAAAGTAATGTTATCTGTAAATTAAATGTATCATAAATGTTAGACTAAGTTTTTTAGGGTGAGAAATTTTCTAAAGGGATTGGTATATATACAATATTAACCCTCATTCATTAAAAAACTAGGAAGGACATAGAAAATACTAAGAGATCACAAGGAATTTTACCAAAGGCACTCAATCAACCATTTAATTGAGGAAACCTACCGTATACATCCCTATGACCATTTTAAGGATAGGAGAAATATCATCACAAATCTAAATTACTAAAGGAACATATCATCAGCCATATTTTCCAAGTTATAACCTAGGTCACTCTATGTTATTTTTTATCACACATTGAATCATTATGCATACACAAGACAACACATATGGATAAATACATAAGCTTGGGGCCCTCCTAGGATTATTGGTTATGTAGGCAACACCTATTGACATATGGTTCTTTAGGGAAAATTGACACCATTTGACATTTAACAAGGAGAAATTGACTATTCATTAAATATGAAAACACAAGATGAAAGGTGTAAAAAAATCCATAAGACTCTAGGTGGTCACATCTAGATCTAGTCACTATTCCATACTAGACACTTATGTCCAACTCAGACACCAATTATTGACGTAATTATTTACATTTGATCCAATCATTCATGGCCATATAAAGTAACATTATAAAATTTGATGATTATTCCAAAGTAATGATCTAGTCCATTTTAAGCATGTTTCAACCTAGATATGCATATGCATAGAGAACCATCTAAGTAATCTTATTTGTAGTTTATTTCAATATGAATTGATATATATATATATATATATACATATATATATATATATATATATATATACACACACACACACACACACACACACACACACATATATATATATATATATATATATTATTTTTGGCATATCTTAGTATTAAAATTTTAAAATATTATTTATCTAATTTTTCATGTTAATTATCCTACTATAGATCTATTCATCACCTTGTGATTATTCATTTCTATATTTGTAACCCGAGGTAACCCTCATACCTCTAACTTTAGGGTTAAATATTTACTGAACATGAATATTTCTAAAAACACTAGATTATACTAGGGTTTTCAACCTTTTAAGGTTATTCATTGATATATTTTTCCATATTTAATCTATCATCTATATGTAATCTAGTGTAGCCATATATTAGTTGGCATTTCTGTCAAAAACATTGAGCTTCCTCATTGCCCACCTAAGATGATTAAAAAATGAAGTAAGCAATCTTATATCTAATGAAGATGTTACTGATGAAACTAAACCACATACTAAATATCTTATCATATAAAATGAGTCTAATCATAAAAATGATGAATCTAATGAATACAAATAACATGAATAAATAGATCAAGAGTGACTACAAGATCCTATTATGTTTCAACAGCATATCTTGAAAAACCGTGAATATCTTGATGAAATCCTCAACAACATAATGGAAACTAAAAATATAAAAATCTTAGATGAGAAATTATTTCCATATGTTGATTATGATATTATAAATATTGGTCATCCCCATATACTAATAACCCTCACCTTATGCACAACATCATTTCATACTTATAATGGGGGCATTAGTTATGTGTTTACACCATTGTTCCCTAAGAAAATCCTATTGTTGCTACATATTACATTAAAATTAAAAAACTCAATACACATTCATAGTATGATCCCTTTGTTTATACAAGATGGAATCAAAAATTAAAAAATAGCAAGATATCTCTTTTTCTCATGACAAAAAATTGATCCATATTCTAGATGATGGTAATCATTATTATACTACATAAGTAAATTGTGAGGAGTAATAGGACATGCACCATTTTCACATATATAACCATTATCCAAAAAATTCAATTGATCCAACCTAAGGGTAATAAAATCAAATATTAAAAAGTTACCCAAATAATATAAAAAAGTCAAAAATACAAGAATATTCAACATTTTCATGTTTTATTAGCTCCTTGGCACATATGTTTTTGGTTTCATATTTGTAGATATAATATCATTTATTTATATATGTGTGTTATAGGTATATCCAAGCACATGATATATGCATACATGATTCTAGGCCTTCCCTCTAGTCACATCATCAATATGTTGGGGCATTAAATTATTTGATCATGAAACACCCAAATTACATTACTCTATGATCATTTTCCATTATCATGTGTGAGGTTATATACTTACTCATTCGTTTATCCATGCTTAAATATTTTTAGTTTACTTGATATGTTACATACTTAATATTTTTGGCTAACACATAAATCCAAAGACTAGTATGATATGCTTATTATGGTTGTTCATGATTATATGCTTACCTTTTTGCACTTCCTTGAGTGTGTTTACTGATTCTTATTAAATTTCATTGTATCATTTGTTCAATTATTAGAATATGTTACATTTATTGTGTCATTTATGCATTTATTTTCATATTATGACATTTTTATATGTCATAGTTTGTTATATGTGGACATTCAGACATGTATTTTTATGCCTTGTGGACATTTTCCTAATTCATATCCCTTTGATTGTGTGACATATGAACATGACCCTTGTATGAATTTCCCATGGACCATTACCTTTTATTTTGATTTTGAGTGCTCTTGTGTGTGTGTTTGATTTCTTTTTGGGTTATGATCTATATGTTTTCATGATTTACATCATGCATCTTAGGAACTAATGTGATCACATACTATGTAACTCATTGTAATATCTACCAATAAATGTAACTCCTATATGCTACATGATCCATACACAAATTATAAAATTTTATTATCATTTTATGGTAAAGTAAGTAAAAATTTATACTTACCCTCATCTCTAAATGGGGGGCATGTCATAGAGGCATAACATCTACACTCTCACAATTTTAGATTATAGTGGGGGAATGTTATGGAAAAATGTGTATATAAGTGAAATAAGATTGATCTATAATTTATCCTAATCGAAAGTATCCAAGCTTAGAGAAGGTAATCATTTGACTATCTAAATAGAAATACTTTGTTATATAGGGGTCATGACCAATATTGGATCATCTAAACCTACACTAAAGGATTTATTATCACTTAATAGAAAAGGAGAGGTTTATAATTCTTCTAGTTAAATGTCATTTTTTTTTATAAATCTAGTTAGGTCTTATGATTTCAATAATAATAAGCATGTTAATCTACTAAATAAACATCTAAACTAATCTGGTAAATGAATATGCAAGCTAATACAATGCTCTAAAAATATTGTTTCACAAATAAGTAAGATAATAAAAATGGAAATATAATTCTATATAATATAACATAGAAATAATCTAAGCAAGGAAAGATATAATTTAATCCATTAGTTCTACAATATATTTTTATCAAAATATGAAGGGCTATGAATATAGTTACGATTATTTAATTGAACTTATCATCCTTTAATCTCTCCCTTGGCCAATTATGATTTGAAAGAGGTTGTTTTGGATTGTAAATATCACAAAAATAAATCAAATCTAAGATACAAGACTTCTCCTATGAGTCCAGTACCTCCACAAGATAAGTATTACATCTCCAAGGCAAAAACCTAAATAATTGAGCCTCCTATTGATTGTATAAGTGGATTTGAAATTAGTAATGATGCATAGTTAAATGATTCTCTATTTAAAAATGAAGCTGAGGGGGTATTTATATCCATGTATTAAAACTAATCCCTTCAAAGAATTGAGCTAATGAAGTTGGCCTGGTTGACTTTGTTAGGTGAAATAGAGTTGTTAGGTCCCAAACTATGTTGACTTGGGATGATAAAGATCCATAACATGCACTAAACCCATAATGGTTTTTACCTATCCAACATAGTATAAAAAGTGGTAAAAAGGTTTTTCTACTGAGGTAGGGGCTATTTTGGATGATATATTACTTAGGGAAGTGTATAAGCAGGTTTCTAATGCTTATAAAATTATATAAAAGTAAAATTTATTAGTTTTAGGTAATGATATAGGGTCCAATAATCTTATGAAGCACTAAAGGTCTACCAAACCGTTTCCTAGTTGACCCTTTAAGGCAAGCACTCATAGAGATTAAGATTTCAGGGGTTCTTACAAGAGACAAAGCATTGATAATTGATAAAGTTTGAAAATATTTTGTGTATACATATGAACCACTTGAATCTCATCGCATGTCATGCAGTTTTAACATGGGATGGTGCTTTGAGAAATAACGTACCAACCCACAACACTGAGATAATAAATTATAATAAAGGCATAAATCTAAATGACAGTACGGAAGTAAATGAAATATTTGAAAGTATTATATAATACCTTGGCATAACTTTATCATTGAATGGTTTCCTATTGTATTTGAAATTTTTTATTTTTGATGGCACATCAACTTATATAGACAAACCATAAGGATAAAAATCTAAAAATTAAAATAATAAATTGTATGGAAATAAAAATAAGTGAAATTTGCATAATTGAATAAATCACTTTGGACAACTAGTAATCAAAGGTGATAAATGCTAAGTTAGAACCAATAGACCAAGGAAAAATGAGATTAAATATCTAGGCAACCAACAAACCCAAATAAATATAGCTTAAGTAATAAAAATAACCAGCTATATCAAAACTAGGTTATATGAAAGTGAAATAACAAGGAACACATCAATGTAAAATAGGTTAAAAACCATAATCAAACAAACATTGAAAAATAACATAAAGTAAGAAAACATTGATGTGTCATAATTAAAAATCCAAACTCATTCAAAAATGTAAAAACTAAAATAGATAAATGAAATAAAATTATCTAAAAATATTGACAAATAATTTTATAAAAAAAAATGAAACCAAGGAAATTTGAGACCGATAAGAAAATGATGTAAAGAAGTGGGTAAATTCATAGAGTTGGGGGATAATTCCATGGATATTTTCCATAATTTGATCATGTTATTAAATAAAAATATCATGGTCACATTATTTAAATTAGGGCTCAGTAATTATAGAGCCATAATGCAATTGAGTTAACGTATAATGTGATACCATTAATACATAACATGATCATGTTATTATTAAAAAACAATATTGAATTACTATTTTTTCACATTAAAGTAGTAATCATGTAGATGGAGTGAATATTGATTAATATATAACATGGTATCATTATTATAGAAGTAATAATAAGATCATTTTCCTATTATCTTGCACATAAAATCATGTGGACATGCACATAAGTGTATAATTTTACATTTATTTCCTTATACTTCATATTTATTTTAGAAAATATAATAAATTAGGGTCACTCTACATCTAATAGATTTTGTCTAAGAGTTATATGCCTTATGATGTGGAAAATATTTTTTTCAAAATATAATCTAGTTAGTACTTAGGCATTTTTAGGTTCTAAATATTAAACTTAAGGATTTTAAGACATAATTTTTCAATTGATATCCATTTTTGGTAGGCATATAGTCAATTTTTATGTTTTATTGACTTCATAATTAATTCTTGGCGTGTTTAGGAGTCTTAGGTTTGTCAAAATTTATGTTTTCAAACCACTCACTTTTAAATTAATGGAAAGTTGTGTGATTAGGGTAGAATAGGTCACATTGATGACTTGCACACATGAAATGACCACTTTTTGTTAGTTTCACTTGTTCATCATCCCTCCCTCATCCTTGATTACTTTTTACTCATGCCTCATCACCCCTAATCACTCTATCATCATTACTCATTATCCTTAATCACTCCCTCATTGACCCTCATTGTCCCTAGTCATCTCTAATCACTCCCTCATCATCTCTGATTACTCCCTCATTAAACCTCACTATCCTAATCATCCCTAATCACTCAATCCTCATCCTTAGTCACTCAATCATTGAACCTTACAATCCCTCATCATCTTTAATCACTCTCTCATCATCCCCAATCACTCCCTCATTGGCTCTTACCATACCTCATCATCCCTAATCACTCTTTCATCATCTAGAATCATCTCTTCATCATCCCTAATCATTCCATCCTCATCCCTAGTCACTCCCTTATTGACCCTCACCATCACTCATCAATTATAATTATTTTTTCATTATCCCTAGTCACTTCCTCATTGAACCTCACCATCCCTCATCATTCCTAATCACTTATTTATCATAAATCATCATCTCTAATAACTCATTTCTCATCTCTCATCATCCCTAATCACTCCCTCATTAACCCTCACCATCCCTAATCATCCCTAATCACTCCCTCATTGACCCTAACCAATCATCCCTATTGACTCCCTCATCATCTCTACTCAGTTCCTCCTCATCGCTCCTCATATTGAATTACTCAATTTAATACCTTAGTAATGGTAATTTTTGGGGTTTTAACATTGATAGGATCTACAAGTGGATATTTTAGTACTAACATCAAATATAAGACAATGATCAAAATTGTGTGGAGGAAAATTTGAAACATAAGTATTTAACACCTATGAAAAAATATGGGCCTATTAGAAATGATGTAATTCATAATTAAAAATAAGTCAAAAAAAGAGAATCAAGTAAAACCACCATATCACCCAAAATGGGTAGTAAATACATGAGGATCACCAAACTATGTGATTTACTAAAACCAATCAATTTCTCTCCATATGAGGATATTTTATGATCCACATAATTACATTAAAGGCCTTATATTGTATTTCAATTTATTGAGTAATAATACTAATGAGTGGAAAATAATTTTCAAATGATTAAAACATGTAGTCCAAGATTGGAAAGTGGATCTTAATTCATAACTTTAATATTAAATCTAATGAAGAGTGTTACACTATGAGATCTACACTTTCACATCTTGAGAAGTGGATATAAGTTATATAACACTATAAAAAGGTATGTAGATAATATATTATGAACTTAATGATTTGGTTGGTACTAAAAATATCTATACTTCCCCAAATAAGTAATTATATTAATTAAAAATATGGTTTCATTAATAAATGTAGATCAATGGTGAGATAATAAACTTCATCATTTCTAATTAAAGTCAGAAGAATTTAATTTATCTTAAAGCATATTTTTATAAATTGAACTTGAAATTTATATATCATCCATAACCATATGCTAGTGTATGTTCTAGTGTAAGGCTTGAGAAATGGATTCACCTAGTATTGTCACTTGGTATACAAAATCAAAAATTTTAAATATGTAATCATTTGTGCATCTAACAATTAGAGGTGTAAGATTTTTTTACAAGTGGTAAACCATATATTTACCATTGACATGTAGTATATGAATTAAATCCATGAAATTTTGTGATAGATTTTCATGATCTAAAATATCATATATCATGGTTAGTTCATAATATTTTAGTCATTAGAGTTAGGAAGTACAAAAATATTATTAGTTATAGTAATAAGTATAATCCTAATGGTAATAATTAAATATAATAATATCCTTATGTCACCATATCATAATTTGGTTTATCTAATAATAAAAAGGACAAAATAATTGAACCATAAAGTAGATGAATACAAGGATATCATTCAGTCACCCAAATAAGTTCTTACATAATATAAACTAAACAATACTATTGATTTGATCCTTAACTACCTTTATCCCAAAAAATTTTATACAACATATCATCTATAGATAGTGAATAGATCAAGTGGTAAATCCATGAAATCTTGGATAATGGACACATCATGCCCAAATCATTGCCTTATATAAGCCCAATTTTGCTTATGCCAAAGTTGTGAATCAATTCAAAAATATTAACAAGATTAAACTGAATAAATGTTATCCTCATCTAAATATTAAGGAATTTTTACACCATATCCATGGTGTAGAAGTATTTTCCAATGTTGATCTTAAGTTTGGGTATCATCATATTCATGTTAAACCTCTAAACATTTGGAATATAGTCTTAAAAATAAAGGAAAGATTGATTGAATAGTTTGTTATGCCTTTTAGTTAAATAATGTAGAGAAATCATTCATCAATATGTTTAGTGACATCTTCAATCCCTTTACCTATGTCATTTTTTTAATCTACTTGATGACATATTAATCTTTACAAAAATGAGATGAACATCTACACCATGTTGAACTAGTGTCTAACATTTTATAGAAACATATTTTTAAGATAACATGAATAAATGTTCATTTTTCATGCAAGAGATAAAATATTTAGGATAAATTACACAAATAAGGAGTTTTTGCATGAACCTGACCAAGATTCAAGTCATATAGGAATGGGAAGTACCAAATAACTTTACATCTAATTTAAATATTCTTAGACTTAGGAAATTATACAAGACATTTGTTTTTAATCTTTATATTTTCAACCAATCTACCAATGGTGGAACTAAATAAAATTTCATCTAGTTAGTTGTACAGCAAAGATAATTCAGTGAAATAAAATTCAAACCCTATTTTATGTTAGTACTTTTATTACTTCACTATAAATTTGGACAATCATCTAATTCATTTAGTAATTAAATTGACTATCACAAATGGGTATTGACAACACAACAAGTCCTAAAAAAGAGTTAATTTCTATTATAATAGATTAAAAATTATATAATTTAAATTAAAAATTATATAATTTAAATCAAAAATATATTTAGAGTATAAAATTATGTCATATGATAAGGGAGTGATTAGGGATGGTGAGGGATGGTGAGGGTCAATAAGGGAGTGATTAGCAGTGATGGGGGATGAGGAAAGATTGATTAGGGATTATGAGGGGTGAGGAGGGAGTGATTAGGGATGATGAGAGATGGTGATAGTCAATGAAAGAGTTGTTATGGATTATAAGCTTGAGTGATTAGATAAGATGAGGGATAATGATTGTCAATTAGGTAATGATAAGGGATGAGGAGGGATGATGAGGGAGTGAATATGGATGAGGAAATGGTTAGGGACTATGAGGGATGAGAAAATAGTGATTAGTGATGACGAATGATGGGAAGGGAATGATTAGGGATGATAAGGGATAGTAAGGGTTAATGAAAGAGTGATCATGGATGATAAGGGAATGATTAGAGATGACTAAGGATAATGAGGATCAATGAGGAAGTGATTAGGGATAATGATTAATGATGAGATAGTGATTAGGGGTAATGAAAAATGAGTATAAATTGATCAAAGATGAGGGAAGGACAATAAATAAGTGAAATTAACATAAAATGGTCATTTAATGTGTGAAAGTCATCAATGTGACCTACACTACCCCAACCACACCCCTCTAAATCAAGTTCAAATTGAGTGGTTGTAAAACTTTAATTTTGAGAAACATAGGAATCCTACAAATATCAAGACTCAATTTGGAAGGCACAAGAAACTAAAAAATGGCTATCAATTGCAAAATTTATGTAGTGAAATCCCTAGGTTTAATACTTAGACGTAAAAATGCTTAAATATTGACCAAATTAGATTTTGAATAACTATTTCCCACATTTTAAGGCATGTAGCTATGAGGCCAACTATATTAGATGCACAATTCCCATAATTTCTTATATTTACTAAAGTAAATCTAAATTATAAGGAAATAAATGTAATAATAACTTTAACATTTAGAGTAGTAAAAATAATCTTATGGTCAAATTTGGCTTCATCTGCAAGTCCACATGATTTTATGTGAAAAACAAAAGTATTAAAAAATGTTATTATTTTTATAATAACATGATCACATTATCTATTAACCAATATTCATTCCATCTACATGTTCATTACATTAATGTATAAAACAATAATAACATGATTGCATTATTGATTTTACAATAAATCTATTGTATTATCTATTAATGTGATCACATTATATATTTATGAAATCATGATATTTGAATTTGATTTCAAATACCATACCTTTTGGCTTGTGAATGGGTTATATTCTTGAGCCAAAGGCTTGGACCTATTAATCTATAGCCAAGTCTGAGAGTTATGATAAAAACCAACAAAATTCAACTTTGATTGCGAAATACACTAAAAATTTGAATGGTAAAATTCAAAAAATTAATACCATCACAATGATAACACTCTCCTATTTCAAAAAATATGAATTTTATAATTTTTGGACTAATTTATGGCTTCAAACTATGTTGATTTCTAGCTATACCTTTTTAAGCCACTACATGCCTTAAACATACATGCCTATACATGTTCATGTAATTTGTCTTCTATTTATCCAAGTGAAAAACAAGTTATATGCTCATAAACTAGGCCTAATTCTAGTCCTTAAAGAAAAACCAATTTTCTTTTTTATTGAGGTAGTTAGGCATGCCGCAGGGATGGCTATATATTTTTTTGTCATTTTTTAGGATCTATTTAATTGAAAAAATCATAAAAACAAAAGTATTCTCTAAAAAATATTAAAAAATATAGGTCACAAACTAGAATATCTTATCCAAATGTTCATTGAAATATTTTAAAAAGTATTGAATGTTTCTATAAAAATGGTTCACCACATGAATGTATATCTACTCTATTTTTAAAAAAAAATAGGAGTTCCTATTCAAATTTTAGATGTTTGAATCAGTTATACTTAACCATTTCTAAAAAACATTGGTTTGTTGGAAACTACTCTAGAAATCCTACATTTAATTTTCTTACACCATATTCAAATTTGGAGTGTAGATATCTCAAATTACCTATGGAAGTTAAGATTTTTAAAATTTTAGGAAAAGCATGTCTATGGGTAGGCCATTTTTTGACCCCTAAATTTATGCACTTACATAAGTAATAGATAGTCACTCAAAACATATAGTTTTTGTTCTTAAGATAGGTTAAACAAAAACAAATTATGATTTACATGTTTTTAAGAAGATGAAGAATGTGAAATATAAAAGTTGGAAAATAGATTTAGATACAAACTTACCTATGAAATAGGGAATGAAATGGGTGGTAGAGGAAATGTAGACAGTACCAAGGTATAAAATCATTATCAAAATCAAGACACTCAAATTAGTTTTAAAAAATGAGAGTAATTTTTACATTGGGTACTCTAGAGAATTGATCTTAGCCACACAAATTTGGGTTATCTAATGAACTATAAACATCATCCCATAAAGTCTATATTCATAAAAATTAAAATGGATCCACCTTCCCATAATTTATTTCCATTCATTAGGACCCCTTATATATTTATCTTTATACTATGAATATTGTATACTTACATGAGAAAGTAAGTAGAACTATGAATGATTTTGAAATCTCCTATCCTAGTCTACTGGCTTGCCACACCCCAATGGACTCTGACTCCAATATGAGGCCAATTTTAGAGTTTTAACTTTGACTATATTAGAATATGTGCACAATAATCATGTCTCTTGGTGTTATTTTGATTTTTGAATTTATATATGCCTTTTTATCATTGCCTTTTATTTTTAAATGATTTGGATTTTAACCTTTTTTATTGATTTTTCTATTTCTCATCCATACAAATTTAGAAAACCAAGCATGGGTGTTTAAAATTACTATCATTATACAAATTATACTTGCTAGCTAAGGAAAATAACTTAGAGAGAATCATTTCTAAGAGTCTTATCCATGCATGTTTTAGATTAAGGTAAAAACAGGTTTTGAAGGGACCCTGAAACCCTATAACAAAGGAAGAAGGATATAACAATAACATCCATAGGTGAAACCTATGACCTATAGCTAAGTCGTATCAAAAATAGGTTTTACAGGGACCTAAAATCACACTACAAGATCAAAAAAAGATAGACCCCAGGTTTTAAAGAGACCTAGAAACTTCAGTGTGAAAAGAAAACAAAGAACCAAAAAATGGAAGCAGCTATAACATCCACCTAAAAGGACCAAGACAGTAAGAACTCAAAGATCCTATTCTTCTAATTCCAAAATCATCTTCACCACTTCCTTTCCAATCACAGCAGTGTCCTGTATAGATATAGCTGCCAACATAGTAACCTCTTGCATTACTTTCTTCCTTGAGCTCTGCCTGGTTCTCTTGCTAGGCCTCTCCAAGGATTTAATTTCCTCATTTGCTCATTTTCCAATGTTTACAGTAAATACACATATGCTAGAAGTTACCTCCTCCATCTTCATTCTGCTTTCCTTAATGAGCCCCCTTAGATTGTTCTCATGGTCTTTAAGTTTGATAGGAATATCCCTCATTTGCATTTCTAGATTATTAATTTTATTCTGATCTACTTCCTGATTATGTTTCAATATTTCCATTTTCTTCTTGAGGCCCATTACTCCTTATACATCCACGAGTCAACTTGAAGGATAGCGCATGCTATGCATTTGGTCGAATTCATAAAGGGATGCCTCTTGTCATTCTGCCCTACATCACTTAAATCTTTTGTGTTCTCTTTTGGATTGTCTTCATCCTTTTCTATATAATCCTCCCTTTCCATTCTTTTCTGTTCCTTAGTTTCAACAGGGATTTTGTTGTGGATAAGATCATCCTTTACTTGTTCTCTAGTTTCCATTGCATGATAGGCATCCTAAACTAGATGTTCCTTCTCTATTTTTAAAGTAGAATCCTCAAATAAAACATCCATATCTTTTTCAGTTTCCCCTAGCACTTACTGATTTTCCTCAAGATCATAGTTATTATTTTCATTTTTTTCCTCTATAGTGTCCCCTTCTTTCTTATTCTTACTTTTATCTTCTCCTTCCTCATTGGAGCTGGATTCCCCACTTTCTATTCCTTCCTCTTCCTCTATACTCTCTTCCTCAAAACTTTCAGTGCCTTATCCATGCATGTTAAATAAAAGTGTTATCTTTAAATTGACATTGGTATGCCCAAATTCAAATGAATATAGGGGATACAAGGATAAATGAACATGAAATGCATAAATTACCTTAAATTTTAAAAAAATGTTATAATGTGAAAGGATAAAATGAAGGGTAAGTATGAATCTATTTCATAATAAATGATGTGACTATAGGGAAACATGAAAATATAGTTTGTTTTAAAGTGTTACCATAAAATAAATAGAACTGATTTTAAGAGTATGAAATCATAATATTGGACAATTACCTTAACCTCTAAGGAGAACACTTAGTTTTATAGATAGTTTAAGAAATTTCTATATTTTTATGAGGAAATCTGAGCCCTATCCAAGGTGTTACATTAAAACTCATAAAATAAAAACCAAATTAAGTGAAAATATGAAAAATTTATTCTAAAGAATGCTTAGTCCTATCCAAGGTCTTATACTACAACTCAAAAAACATAAGTAAATGAGAATAAAATTGTAACATGATAAATTCATGACCAAAAAGAAACATGAAGATGAGTTTAATAAAAATATATCCACAATATTATGATGAAAGTCATGAATTAAATGAAAGTAATAAAGATAGACCAAAGGGCCAACAATAGGAACTAAGGCTAATGAGAATACTGTAATGTTGTTTGTTGGATATATTTGTAGGAAAATTTTAATAAATGTTATTATTTATATTTTATTAAAGTATATGATAAATAAAACATTTAGGATAAATATTTATTTTAGAACTAAGCATTAGTGGGCTCTTCAAAGACGTGTCCTTCATTAGTTTGTAATCTATAGGTACTAGGACCAAGGATATATTTTACTAAGGATCCCAAATTTTTTGGGAATATTTACTTTATTTTTTAGGTTTATAATATATTTTTTGGAATATATCACCAACATTCAAATTTTGGACTTTAACCTTTTTATTACATTGTTTAACAATGTGAGCCTTGTATTGGTGATTATGTTTTAAAGCAGCCATACTTCGTTCATCTAAGAAATATAAATCATGGAGATGGGACATATGTAATTAATCATTGGGATTATACCATGAATATAAATATGTGAGTATGGATGGTAAAATTATATAGTTAAAACTCATTAAGACCCATATACTAATGGAAATGGCATTGCACCAGTAATAGTGCATATCTTAGTGTAATAAGCCTAGAGCGTAGTATAAAGATGGAGATACCAATCAGTAAGTAATTCTATAATAGTATTATGTAGTAATTTTTTAATGGATTTTAACTATACATTGAATTGGGAGTGGTAAGGTGTTGATAATTTATGTGTAATTTTGAATTTTGCACATATTTTATTTTAAATCTCTATTTTAAAAATTGCCATCAATGTTAGAATTGATGGTATGAGGAAATCAAAAATTATATATGATTTAATTGAGAATGAATTTAGAAATGGTAATACCAATAACATTATAAATAAGTATGGATTCCACCCATTGATAGAATATTTAGTGGCATGAAAAATTGGCCATCTTATGATCTAGGTAATTTTCCAATGAGATATAATCCCCACATATGGAATGGTTAAGGAGACTCCATAGTTTGGAGTTTGACCAAAGGATATTAGATAATATCATCATGAATTTGATAAGGATTACACTTTTTATAAAACTTAAAGCATCTTTTTTATAAGCATGGGATATAATGAGAGGGGGTGAATTAGTATATCATATATCTTATAGAATTTTACTTAATCAAATCACACCTAACCATTCATTCAAGATATGAAATAAAAATGAAACAATAACATTCACCATATGTGTGTGTGTGTGTGTGAGAGAGAGAGAGAGAGAGAGAGAGAGAGAGAGAGACATTTTTTACATGGAAACCCAATGTGGGAAAAACCTAGAGAACAATCTCAAGTATAAGAATGAGTACCAAATCAAATTATAAAGATTTTTAGCACAACCTTTTAAGAGAACCAACCCCTTTATCAATCACCCACACAATAAATATCTATGAGCACCAACCCATAGGATCACCAACCCCTCTTGTGTATAAAACATAACTATCTCTCAATATTATTTTCTCAACAAATGATAGAACTCTACTATATATTTTTATATTCTCTCTTCTTTTCTTATAAAACTAATTACAAACCATGCACTCTCTTTCATATTTCAAATGGTTTCTCAAGCCTTTATTTATAGGTTTCCAAATTACCTTTGCCATTCACCCTTTGTGACCCTTCACTCCTCATGGAAAATGGAACCAAAAATGCATGACCCTTTGACTACTTGTATTTAAAAACTCACATGGTGACCCTTCATGAGAAAATGCATCCTTTCCCCTTTTTTATTTGTCTTTGTGACATTTCAAATTCCTCAAAGTGTCTTTTCATGATAAGTTGTGCCGTTCCTTTTTTGTCTTCACTTGGTGACTCTTGGAATTCCTCAAAATGACACTTCATGGGAAAATGAATCCCATTCCTCTTTTGTCTTTAACCAATGACCCTTTGACTTATCCATGGGACCTCTTTTGAATTTTATAAAACCAAAAATATATTCATTAATATTAAATAAATATCAACACATTTTATCCAAAATCTGAACATTAAAGCACCTTTAGACAATAAATGCTATGGGGCCTTTATCACCAATGTTATACCTTTGAAATTAATGATAATATTACCAAAATATTCCCCTTTGTCATTGATGGTAGCCTTAAAGTAAACTAACACATCCTAAAACCTTTATTTCACATGCCAACCTACAAATACTACCATCTTAAAAACATACAATAACTCCCCCTTACTGTAGCATCCTGTACCTGTACATGTTCCTTGTACTTATTTTTTAACTTGTTTTTACACGTATTCCTTGTACCTATTTCTATTCTTATCCCCCTTTGACATTAATGGTAAAGGGTTTATCCTAGATCTAACACATAGCTCCCCCTCAGCTGATGTTGATCCTCAATGGTAAGAAGTGAAATAAATTACTCCCAACTTCTCTTGCAAATACTTGAATGTGTCTTTTGGTAGTGCTTTCTTGAAACTATCTATAATCTATTCTATAGTACCGATATATTCCATCTTAACCTATTGATCTTCAACCTGCTCTCTCAAAAAATGATATTTGATAAAAATGTGTTTTTTATTTGAATGCATCACTACATTCTTAAAAAAATTAATAGCACTTGTGTTGTCACAAAAAATAGAAATATTTTGACCATATTTTACCTTGATATCTTTTAAAGTTTACTTCATCCAAAGCACTTGAGTACAATATAATATCACTACAATATATTCTAATTTATATGTAGAAAGTGATACTAAATTTTTTATTTTTACTTAGCCATGACACTAAGCTATCACCAAGGAAGAAAGATCCTCCACTTGTACTCTTTATGTCATCTAAGAAACCTACCCAATTTAAATTTGTGTAAGCAACCAAAGTGAATTCTATGCCTATGGGATACCATAATCCATAATCTAATTTCCCCTTGACATTTATGAATATTATCTTCACCAACTAAACATGACTCTCCTTTAGGGATGCTTGATATCTCACAACCATGCCTACTACATGCATGATGTCTAGCCTTGATACTATCAAATATAAAAGACTACCAATCATAGATCTATATAAATATTGATTTTTAATAGGTGAATATTCATCCTTACTCACCTTTTCCCTATACCCATTGGTGTGCCAACTGGTGCAAAATCCTCAAAACCAATTTTTTTCAACATTTCTTTGGCATATTTACTTTTCGATATGAAAATTCCTTTATCTAATTGAAATATTTGTAACCTTAATAAAAATGACAATTCTCCAACCATAGACATCTAAAATTATTTTTGCATATTATAAAAAAATATTTTGTTATTTTTTTAATGTTACCTCTAAATATTATGTCATAAACACATACTAAAACAATCAACTAATGCTCACCTTCTATTTTGATGTAGAGATTACTATTAGCAAAACCTCTCTTGAAACCTTGATCTTAGAAGTACTTACGAAGTCTCGCATACCAAGATTTAGGAGCTTGTTTCAATTCATATAGTGCTTTTTTTAATCTACATACATGGCTACTATTATTTGAGAGAATAAATCCCTCAGGTTGTTTAATGTAGACCTCCTCTTCTAGATTCCCATTTAGAAAGGCAGACTTGACATCCATCTAAAACCCTTTGAAAATTTTAAACACTACATATACAAGAAACATTCTAATATCCTTCAATATTTTCACTAGTGCAAAAGTTTATTCAAAATATATACCCTCAATATGAGCATATCCTTTACAAACTAGCCTTTCTTTATTCCTGGTAACTTCACCATTTTCATTGAACTTATTCCTATATACCTATTTTATTCCTATCACATTTTGATCTTCTAGTTTAGGCACTAATTCCCAAGTATCATTATTTCATATCTAATTTAATTATTCATCCATTGCCTTAACCTAGTGCTCAACATGTATATCTTCTAAAAAATTTCTAGGCTGAATTTTGGATAACAAAGAAAAACTTACATGCTTAGATTCACTTACCATCATCCTTCTAGTGTGAACTCCTTCATTTATGTTCCTAATGATGTCACTCTTATTATGATTTCTCTAAAAATATTTATATGGGGTCTTGGTTTCCTTTTGCTTCTCCTTCTCATCTTCATCTAACTCTTCAAAATCTTCTTCTTCAATGAATTCAGGAGTGTCCACTAGATCACTAGCTCTTTGTGTTATATCTTCATCTATCTCGACACTTTCACATTAAATAATCTTCTTTATTATTTTTATATAAAATTTATAAGCTTTAATTTTTCTACATTATACAATAAATATACCTTCAATTATTCTATATTCAAACTTACCCAATTTTTTATCAGTTCTCTTTATGAAGCATCTGCTACAAAAAACTCTAAAGTAATCAATTATATCTAGTTTATCTTTCCATATCTCATAGGGAGTCTTATCACTATTAACTCTCAAAAATGCTCTATTTTGAATATTAACTAATATACCTACTACCTCTCTCCAATATTTATCTAGTATCTTGGATTCATTTAGCATTTTCCTTGCCATCTCTTGAACTATTCTATTTACCTACTCAATTACTCTATTTTTCTATGGAGTTTTAGCTATTGAATATTCTTTATTTATACCATGGTATTCATAATACTCAATAAAGTCATATGACATGAATTGTCCTCATTGATTTGATCTTAGTCACTTAATCTTCAAATTAGTTTCATTCTCAACAAAAGCCTTGAATGCTTCAAAGTGGTTGAAAGCTTCTAATTTTTTCTTCAAAAACATCACCCAAGTAATATATGTAAAACCATCAATGAGCAACATGAAATATTTATCACTTTAACTACTTTGAGTTCTCATAGCTCTAGATAAATTAGTGTGAATAAGCTCTAACATCTAAGTGGTTGAGTATTCTTTTGTCTTGAACCATCTTCTGACCTACTTCCCATGTTGACATGGTTCGTAAAGCATGTTTGAGGGATTTGTAATATTTGGAAGATTTTTGACTGCTTACTTCTTGCTGATGTTAACAAGATTGTCAAAATTTATGTGTCCCATTCTCCTACATCATAGCCAACTTTCTTCAATCTGACTAAAACAACATCTTTGACCTTTGATATCTGATAACATATATAATTTTTTGTCTATTCTCTAAGCATCTACAATCAATACATCTGAATCTTTTATCTTAATTTTACAACCTTCTGTATAAAACTTTAGTGTCTATCCCTGATCACACATTCGACTAACACTCAAAATATTATGCTTAAGATCCTCTACATACAGAACATTTTTAGTCTTAGTTCCACCATTATCCAAACATAGTGTATCTTTTTTGTCAATTCTAGTAGTAGTATTGTCTATAAATTTCATTATACCACCATTGATATTCTTTAGGGTTATTAAATTTATATTGTATCCTATCATGTGCCTTGAAAATACACTATCAATCAACCATGGATTTTCTTCTTTTTTTGCATGTAAAGCTGTCTAGATCAACATAGACTTTTCAGTTTGTTTCTTCTACCATGAACTTGTCTAAACTTTATTCATGATGAATGGAGCCTTGAAACTCTAGTCCTTCTTGACTGACTTAAACATGCTCATATAGTACTAGGCTATGTATCTAAAGTTTTTTCACTTTTAACATATTATGGTCTCTTCATCAAAACTTGATAGCAGAGCAAAGGAGTTGTGACTTTTTCTTAACTCTACATGAGTTTCTTTCTCCTTATTTCTAAAATAGTTATCCCTTTTTTGACATTCTATTTTCTTATGATGATATCCATTACAATAAAAATAGAACATATTTATGTATCTCTGATCTAACTACTTTTTGTAGCTTTGTTCCTTCTATCCTTTGTTTGAGATGTCCTCTATATTCTTAATTTCTTCTCTTTTTGTTTCCTCTTTTGTAAGAGTTTCAACATAGCTCTTGTCCTTCTCAAATGTAATACCTATCTTATCTTATATTGATTTTTGACTTTCTAATATTTTATTTAATATATCAGTGTTATTCTAAAATTTTGAATCATTTATTGCTTTATTTGTTTTCTCAAGATATACTTTTAAATAATTAATTTAAATAGCATACCTTTCACATTCTTCACTCACTTTTAGTAACTAATTTGTTAGATCTTCTTCAGTCTTTTTGGCTACTTCAATGTGTGCTTATATATCTTCAATTGTTTCCTTTGACTCCTTTTCATTTTTATCATGTTGGAGCTTTAGTCTTTGATTCTTCTTCTCAAGAGCTTGTAATTATTCTAAGGCACAAATGATTTCTCCTTCTAGATTTACTTTAGCTTCATCTTATTCTTCTTGATCATTTGTAATTTTGATTATAGAGGCATATTCATTGTCACCATTATTTTTGTTTGGAAATTTATTCTTCAAAACACCTAACTCAACCTTCAACTGATTACACTCTTCTTCTCTTGATTTTAAACTTGAATATGCAACCTCTAATTGATTATTAAGATCCTAAATAAACATCTTATCTTATTTTGCTTCTATAGCCAAACTAGAATCCAATATACACACTATTCCTTAAGATCCTCAATCATAGATTTCAACTCTTGATTCTCCTTCTTTATATAATTGTTCATCATGCTTTCCCTAATCTACCTACAAGATTTTAAATTCTTTCCAAAGGAACATGCTTTGATACAAATTGTTAAGCATGTGATCTACTAAAAGATGGGGTGAATCAAAATATCATATATCTTATAAACTTTTACTTAATAAAATTATACTTAATTACTCATTCAAGATATGCAATAAAATTAAAATTATAACAAGCACTACATGAGAGAGAGAGAGAGAGAGAGAGAGAGAGAGAGAGAGAGAGAGAGAGAGAGAGAGAGAGAGAGAGAGAGAGAGAGAGCAGATTTTCACATGGAAACCTAATGTGGGAAAAACTATGGAGAATAATCTCAAGTATAAGAATGAGCACCAAATCAAATAACAAATTTTGAAAACACCAACTTGTAAGAACACTAACCCTTTTATTGAATACCAACACATCAACTATTTGTGAGCACCAACCCCTCTTATGTATAAAACACAACTATCTCTCAATGTTGCTTTCTCAACAAATGATATAGCTCTAATATATCTTTTTCTATTCTCTCCTCTTTTCTTATATAAATAATTACAAACCATGCACTCTCTTGAATATTTAAAATGTATTCTTGAGCCTTTATTTATATCTTTCCAAGTGACATTTTGCATTCACCCTTTGTGAACCTTCACTCCTCATTGAAAATGGCACCAAAAATGCATGACCCTTTGACTCTTTGCATTTTAAAAGTCACATGGTGACCCTTCCTTAGCAAATGCATCCTTTCCCATTTTGTCTTTATCTTGGTGAACTTTCAAATTCCTCAAAGTGTACTTTCATGATAAATTGAGACATTCCTCTTTCATCTTCACTTGGTGACTATTGGAATTCCTTAAAATGACTCCAGATGGGAAAATGTATCTCATTCCTATTTTTTCTTTACCACATGACTCTTTGACTTCTCCATGGGTACTCCTTTGACTTTTATGTAACCAAATATATATTTGTTAATATTAAATAAATATCAATACATTTTAGCTAGAATATGAAAATTAAAAGCACCTTTAGATAATAAATGCTATGGGGCCTTTATCACTAATGCTAGAACTTTGACATCAATGACAATATTTCCAACACTTTGTCAATAGTAGGATAAAATTAACCCATGTATAAGCATTTAAAGGTTGTATCATGGCCACTATAATGATCACCATGAATTACCCCATATGTTTTTTCCAAGAGAGTTGGAACTTCTGCTAGCATTACCTAATGTAGTAGGGTTCCTTCTACACCAAGATAGTATAGAGTATTATGTTTAAGTACATATTTAAATGTGTATTTATGAAAACAAGTATTTTCATGCTAATCAATTTCTACAAGGTAAGTTTGAGTTTGATGAATTGAATTATATTTTTGTACCATGGGTTTTGTTGAATACTAACAACCTCAATTTGAAAAATTAGAGAATCATTTTGTTTTTTAAATAATAAGCTATTAATGTATTTGAATAAAAATTTGAGAATTATGAAGTACTTGGTGAGGGTGAAATAGAGATTCTGATGAAGTAAGATAATTATCTATAGCATTTTGATCTCATGTGATTAATTTAATGGTAAAAGAGGTAAGTTTTTTGGCAAGAGGAGTGATAAATTACTTTTATGTGATTAAGCTTTCACTTTTACATTGATAATCTCTCCTAAATTGATGACATAAGAGATGTGAATCACCTAAAGTGTGTAAATATGGGATATCTACATCAATTATTGATTACATGGAAAGGATTCAAATTTCATATTTATCCATATTATTAATGACATCAGAAGTTAGTTTAAATGCTAAAGTTTTGATTTTGCCATATGGGTTGGTTAAGACATAGTCTTCATCATCTCCTTCAAGGAATTTGGCACCATATAAGTGAAGTGTCAAATTAGTTTCATGTAAGTCAATTGTAACTTCTATTAATTATTCAATGATTACTTTAGATATGGTGGTATAAGTAAGATCATATTCTTCTTGGTTGTTTCTTCTAGATCAATAGTGAAGTTAAGAAAATAATATTTGAGATAAATTGTGTGGTTAATGATGTCAATATAAAATATTTATTCATCAGGGATATTATCTTGAAGGTTATTTCTAACTGGTAGGGAATTCATCACAAGTTGGTATGTAATGACTTGTCCTTTAATATAACTTTTGTAATAGTTTAAAGGTCAAATTCCATCAATACCTAACCATCCATTTACCAATTCTATCTCTAGGTATAAAAGCTTTAGATAAAAAGTGACAAAATTAATTAGAATGGATAATGACATAAGTAGTTTGGTAAAGCATATAATGAAAAATATTTTAAGCTAAAAAATAGATAGTGAGGAAATCAGTTTCTACTTGTGTATAATATTTTTCACAATTGATTAAGACATGAATGATATAATAGATAACATATTCTCTACTAGTATTGTCTTTTTGTTCAAACATTACATGAATTCATATGGGGATAGAGGATGCGTATAATATTAATCAATAATAATTTTAAGGTGGACAAAGATTGGGAGGATGATGAAAAACTTATTTCATGCTATCAAATGATTTTTGTCATGAATCCATCTATTTTAAAGAATTACCTTTTTTCATAGGGGAACTGATAGATCAAATATGGTAAGCCATTATTGAAAAAAAATGGATAATCACCCCAAGTTTCCCAAGGTATGTTTATATATTAGGAATGAAACAAGGAATAGGCATGTTGATGATAGTTTTGATTTTAGCTAGATAGACATCAATTCCCCATAGGGAAACTAGAAAGCCTAAAAGTTCAACAAATATATCTATGAATACACATTTAAATGGGTTGAGTCTAACTTTATATTTAATGAGTCAATTAAAAATGATAGCTAAATAATGAAGGTGAATTTTATAGATTTTAGATTTGGCAATGAGGTCATCCACATATGTTTCAACATTTTTGTGAATAAGACTATGAAAAATATGGTTAATTGCATATTTATAATTGGATCTATCATTTTTATTATTGAATGTAATTTTTACATAACAATAGGTTCCCCATTATGTGTTAAATGTTATTTTATATTGATCTTCGAGAGCTATGTAAATTTTGTTGTATCCTAATAAATTATCCATGAGTGATAACATTTAATAGAAAACAATATAATTAATGAAATCATCTATTAAAGGTAAAGGAAATTTATCTTTTGAATATACTTGATTTTGATTACAAAATTAAATGATTATATGAATAACCATGGAGACTTTTTTATGAAAAAAATAATGTTTGAGACCCATGCTAGGTAATCCATAGGTTTAATGAATTTAGCCTCCAAAAGGTTTATGATTTCTTTATGACATAAGGTATAAATATTAGGTGGAAAACATTGAATTTATCTTAAAGTTTTAGGATCTATATAAGTGTTCATGTTATGAAAAATGATTCTAGGATAAAATCCCCAAACATCTTTGTATGACCAAGTGAATTTTTCATTATAATTATCAAAAAATAACTTAAATTATCATACTCTTTAGGAGTGAGCTATTTATAAATAGTAATAGGTCAAGGACATGTTAATGTTTTGTATTGTACTTTTTTATTTAATTTTATGAGCATAGCATTTCCATCTTGGAATGGTAAGGAGTAGGATGAAGACAAGAAACATGATATGTTTTGGGATCCACACTAGTAATGAAATTATTTAAAGAAGGAATCTTTTGCTTAAATTTTTCAAACTTGTGATGATTGTATGGAAGTTGAGGTTATCTACCATGAAATATCTTAAGTATAGCTTCATAACTAGGAATTTTAGGTAAAGGTCCATAGTATTTAACATCCACTTCCAGATCAATGATTTCATTCCCTTTGTTGTAATATTAAAATATATTTGTGTCATATTAGTAGCTTTAGCATCTAAGATAATTTATAGTTTAGTAGTGGATATAGATTTTGTGTCAGGGAGATCAAGTTGAGTTGAATAAACCTTAGAAATATTGATTTATTCACTAGATGAAATTTTATTCAGACTGAGTTGGATAGATTTAAATGGTATTAATTCAACTTGACAATGAACTATGAGAAGGGGATATAGTGTTTGTATTTGTCATAGTAGAGTGTATTGGAAATGATTGTTTAGAAGGTTTAGAAGATGACTTAGTCATGATTTCCTTGATTACACATGGGGTGTATAATAATGGTGAATTAATATGAGGTACATAACATTCTAGTTTTGATTCAATATCAGATGAGATGTGAATGACATGGACATCATGATTGAAGGCATGTATTTTTGATAATGTATTTTGGGAATGGTACACATAAATATTGTGATTGGGATTGATACATGATTTAATTATCATCAAAAGTGTGATAAATAGTGAAAACATGTAATTTCATAGGATAATCAGTGCTTGAAACCCCTAGATTACTAACTTTATAAGGACACATGGTTAAAGGATCTTGAAATAGTTTTTCCACTCCATATTCATTACACATGAAATCATATTATATGCAAGAGGCTTCATATTAATTTAATGTAGGAGGAGCATCATTAGTGGCATCAATTAGAGGAATGGTATTGTTGACCATTTTTTGTCACCATGGAAGAGCAACCTCCAAATTAGTTTGGGACTTTAGGATTGATAGAAAAGGATAGGTTAGGAAAAGGAATCAAGACTTCATGATTTAAGTTTTTTTTCTTCACATGTTTTGACATGAATGATTTAAAATTTTTAAAGACTTATAATATTTTCAAAGAGGTTGACCTTAATATTTTTAAATAAAAATGTATTCATAACTTCTACACAATTAAGAGTTTACAAAATTTCATAACATCGAGAATTGTGTCACAATTTTTGCATGAAGGCATAGTAATAAAAATGATGAAAAGGTTTTCTATCTTAAACCAATGCCATGTGTCAATATATAAATGGGCCCAATCCTTTAAAAAAATATTTTTGACACTTCATTAAATTGCTTCAAATTTTCTCAGTAAATCTCCACATCAACAAAGTAATGGGCAATTAGGTTAGTAGGATGATTTTATGTGTCATAATCCTAGTGTCCCAGTGACTCAAAACCATTCATACAAGTTTAAAAACATTGGAATAATGGGTTAGTAAGATGATTCCACATGAATAATCTCACTGCTATATTGCCCCAAGGTGGTTTTTGCAATCCTAGTAGTGTGTTAGAATAACAAGTGAGTAGGATGATGTCACATGGTAAAATATCACTTCACTATAGAGAGAAGAGTCAAAATCAATTTTCAGCCTCAGCCAAGAAATAGAAGAGCGAGAAAGAACCATATGGAGTGGTTAAGGAACCAACTAGAAGTAGTTTCATGGAAATGACATAATTTGAGGCTTTATAACCTAATTAAATGAGGACACATGCAAACTTATCAACACAAGATTTTCTTAGACTAAAAAATATAGATTGATAAAATAGGGTTTCTAAGCCAATGAAGTGGTAACATGTGGTATTAATCATAGGCGAATTATACCCATAAAAAAGAAAAATGATAGTTGGTAGGACTCAAGGGGAAATATACTCACATAAGTAAGAAAGCATATAATGAGCTTGATGTTGACATATATTTATAACCCACCACTAAAGAATTTTCTAGTGTTTATGCTAACATTAGCTAAGACTAATTTGATGGCCCATTTTTCCTAGTTAACTATCAAATCAATGAGGATATTGTGTAATTGCATTGATTCATATAACCAATAACAAAGTAGCTTGACATTTAAAACATAGTAAAACTTAGCTATAACTTATATAATGAGTGCAAGGACATTCAAGTTTGTATTTATCCATCATAGGACAAGTTGTAGTCCTAAATGGGCATGAAAAAAAATTATACAAGGTGGCCATAAAAATCTTTAGGATATCCCTACTATCATGAACCACCTCCCCAATCATGATTGAATTTTATAATTTCCCATATTAGTTGGTAATATAGAGTGAGGCTCCTAATATATGTAATTTACCTATTTAAGTAGGCAAACTATAACCACAATGGTGGGACTATTTTAAGCATAGAAATGTTATATAAATTTGTCCATCCATTATTTATTTACTAATTGTAATAAAACCCTACCCTTAAATACACTTGTACTACCATCTCTTATGATTTTGAATGAATAATAGAGTTGATTTTTCCTTCTTAGATGCCTTTATATTGTGTGAATTCATGGGATTTTTGAGATTATTATGTGAACAAGTTTATTTATCCTTGATTTTATATCCAATTCCTTTACCTTTATATAAGATAATACTCATTTGTAGGTTATAAGTTTTATGATATTAAGTTCATGTAGTATTTAGCTATGCATTTTCACCATTTAAGCCACTATAAGTCCATTTACTAACCCTTATAAGTGTTGTAATGAAATCCATGCCTCCCTAAAAAAAACTTATGTAGAAGAGTTATAAGATTGTGAGTTATGCATGTTATTAGATCTTTTACCTTCATTATGTATTTTTAAATGAGTAGAGGACATCATAATATTCTTATGTATGACCTCCTTTTTTAGGTATTAGATTTAGTTTAAGCTTTTTTTTCTCTCTCTCCATTTTCCTTGCAAGTGCAATAGTGTTAGTGATAGTGTTAATCTAGGTGATCCATCATGGGAAACAACATTCTCTATAGGTTCACTATAATCATAGGTGACCCATGGCCTAAGAGTCATCTCATTATATAAATTGTAGGGAAGATCCTTGAAACCACTCCTTCAAGGGGTGGAACTCTAATATGGCAATAGTTTCTAGCATGCCCGGTGGTACCTACTTAATTTCACTGAGTTAGAATAGTTTTAACTAAGAATTTGGTGCTACTCTTGGTAAGTTAAAATGTTGAAGACATTAAATAATCACTTAGTGATTCCAAAAATTTATGATATCTATAAGATAATTCCCCAAATATTTTCATTCAAAGAGAGACAAGGGCTTCTTCAAAAGGTAATTTCAAATTTGTTGAATTATCTACACTTATAGAAAAACAACTAAATCATCTTTATATCCTATAAAAAGATATAAAGCTATTAAATATCCTTATTTAAGAGCTCAATATAAACCTCTTTTTTGTATATTTCACCAACCAAGGCTAGGGTTTCATCCAATCCATTTCATGGCTATCCTTAAAAAGTGGGTCTTTGTTCCTTTCAATAGATGAAGCCCATTGAACCTTGCCCAATATGATGATATACCCATTGCATCACTCAAAAGTATTCCCTATTTCCCTATAGATAATATAAAAACACTTATGGATCACACCAAGGATATTTATAATATATTTTTAGTAGATCATATTACTAAAAAGAATGTTGTTATTAGGATTTTAGATTCCTCATCAAAAGGCAAGGATATTCAATGGTATATAAGCTTACAACCTAATTCTATAGACTCATGAAATGAATTAGTGGAAGGATTATGCAATAAATTTGGATACAAAATAAACCATTTGTCCTTAATGCAATAACTAACTACTATTAAGAGAGATCCACAAGAATTAATGAGTGATTTCATTTTTAGGTTACCAAAGAATTTTGGATAGAATCCTAAATTTAGAGAAGCCCACACTTAATAATATTTTTATCTATTATCTGAGAGCCCTAAATAGTGATATATATACTATAATCTAATATATAGAGGTGACAACTCTTCTTAGTACATATTATATTTCAATTAAGATTGAAAATTTCCTTATACAAGTTATAGTCATATAAAATGTCCAAATTGTTAGCTTGAGTGTGGCTTGTGACACCCTATCCATAGGTCCATCTTGCATGATCTTGTGACCCTTATAGACACCTTTTTTCTCTTTATTAGTCATTCAAAACCTTATAAACCTTGATTCCACCTTAGTTAGATAGTATTCCCTATGCTAATCTTTTTCCCCCAATTCTCGATCTTATAGAATAAAATTGCCCCATTTGAATTATAGCACCAAGCACAAAAGTGTCCTGTTTAATATGCTCCTATACTTTTGCATTTTGAACCCCATTAGTCATTTTCATCTAGTTCTTATCCGTAATTATGTTGGCCTAATATGAATACATCTAACCCTTGACCAACTTTTCCCTATAAAATCCAACTCAAAGCTCATTTATAGAGGGAGGTGACCAAACTTACAAAGCAAGAAAGAATACAAAAAAATAACTAAGTAAAACTTCCCTATTCTTTGCATAAAGTCACCCAACATAGATACAAACATATTCAAATCCTCATACCAGTCCCTAGCCACCTCAAACACTATCAATTTAGCATTTTACATCTGCATCACACTATTTCACAAAGTCAATTAGGTGGGAGAACTACATATAGCTTGATCCATCTTTGGAGTATTTTTATGTAGATAACATGCCCACATAAGGGGTGTGGATTTCACTTTTAGTACATCTTACACACTAACACCCCATCTTCTCAAGTGGTTCAAATATCATTTTATCATGTATGATGGAGGGTTAGGGTTTGAAGATAAAATCAGCTCTATAATGAGTTCTAATAATAACAAACACTTGATTTTTCATAGGCAAGCTTACTCATGGACATTACAACTACCCATAAAGTTTTAGGTCTCTGTGATCAGTTTGGACAACATTGATAACAATGGACAATAGTGTTAGACACCATATCCAATTTTGGTGCTCCTATCCTTTCACCAAATGAAAGCCAAATTTAGGTTTACAACACCTTCCTAGTCCTACATAGCCATTTTCATATTTTATATCAACCATCTCAGTCCATTTCTAAATAAGTGATATTTCTTCTCATTTATTGCTATTTTTAGAAAGGTGAAAAAGGCAAACAATTAGACAAATCAAGACTGTCATTATTATTATATTTTGTACTGATTTATTAATATAGACTCTAAACTAAAATAGGAATAAAAATCCATTATTCCCAAAAAATATAAATTATTTTGTGAACCTGACTTACTTCATTTAAGCATAAAAACCCTAAAAACCCTAGAGAAAATTCATTACTAATTTAGCAATATTTTTTTCTAATTTTTCCCTACATGTATAAATTAGAATTTCACATTTAATTTTTCAAATTTACCATAGTAATTTTTAAAATTATTTTATTCAAACCCTAGTTGCCTATGTCAGGTCCTTGTATTTTCAAACCCTAGCCTAGGGTTTGGAAATTAAAATTTTGATTTTTTACACATTGGAATGAATATTCCAATTTTATTAATCATGATTTAATTATGCAAAGATTTTTTGTTTCTCTTGCTTTCTTCTTTCCTTTCATTTGTCATGAATTCAAAAATGACATAACTACCTATGTACATGTTATTGTAAGACCAATTCAAATATATGTCATGTTTCATTACTTATTTAACATGATATCTCTATATTATGTGTAATTCAATTAAGAATGAAATCCTTGGATACTTAGAGGATTCATTACAAAAGCTAACAACCACCTATCAAGTTTTAATGTCATCTTATGCACAGGAAAGAATGTCCTCCTCTTCTTCCCCAAGAAGGTGATAGCTACTTTCCCTATAACCATGTCCATGATATCACCCCTCCAAAATGTCAAGTAGCTTATAATATTGTTACTAATGCATACATTTAGCCTATAAATTCTCCAAACCCTATTCAACATGTGCTTACATGTTTAATCAAAAGCAACTAGGGTTTTCACTTGTTAGACTCTAAGGAATCAAATCACTAGTATGAGCAATTTTATTTCAGATTTACAAATGCAAAATCAACTATTACATGAAAAGATAAAAACATTGGAAAATCATATTATAATATAAAAGCCTTAAAGGAATTGTATTGCCAATCATGTATATGCACCTTCACTTAGTCAATTAGTTGAAAGCAATGTTACATATCAAAACAAGAAATCACAATAAAGTAACTCTACAACTAGTGATTCAAAAATCATTCAAGGATCAAATAAGAGTTTAAGTGAGGTACTAAGGGAAACGATTAAATATAAATTAATCAAATTACCTCCTCTATATCTAGTGAGAAGATCTAGATATTATTGTGCATATCATAGAATGAATGGGAATCACACAAATTCATGTTTGGCATTAAAAAAACATATACAATAGATAATTTCTAATAAGGACCCTATACAAGGTAAATTAGTCAAGCAATCCAGAATGACACATGAACACATTCACAAAGGGTCAAATTTAAAAATAGTATAAAACTGGTTACTAAAGCATAAATCGAAACAAAAAAAAGGTTCATAAAATAAAAATTAGAGAAAGAAATAGTACCACAAGCATAAGTAAAGAAAAAAAAAAGATGCAAATCTACCTCTCCAAAATGAGGCTCAACTTTAAAAGCAGTATGGGTTTGGTCAAAAATATTTACAATATTTTGATTATCAAGGTCAAGGGTTGGGCAAGCATGCTCAAGGCATCACTACTCCTATTTTAGAATTTGATAATGTTTGTCACCAAGGTTTGGGAGTTATTGAACATCCTAAGGAAAAACATTCATAGATAATTTATTAGAGGAAAAGATCTAGATACAAAAAAGTCAACACTAGCATTCCATTAGTTCAAAATCAAGATGATAATGATGAGTGTAATAATAAAGGTTATTAAATTTCTAAGATACTGATAATGAATCCAAGTATTCATATCCATTTCCTCATACATCATAATCATGCATGATTATTTTGTTTGATACAAAACACCATGATAGGGAGTCTCTTCCAAGACTCATTGGTTAATATCATTTCTTCTCAATCTTTCTTGTACATAATTTCTTAGCTTACTTGTACATAGTTTTCTTATGCTTATTTGTACATAGTTTCCTTATGGTTACTTGTACATAGCTTATTTCAATATACCAAAAATAATACAATATTTCAAAATAACAAAAGAAATATAACATGTCAAAATACAAAAATAATCAAATAACTCAAAACACCAAAAACTTTTAAATTATACGCATTATCCATGCTTTACATTTCTACTACCATGATAGACTTACATTTTGTTATTTTATGCTATTTTTTATAGATTTATATAAATTACCATGCTTCACTTCATCTTATTTGAGTGTGTGAAGTAACACCTAAATCCTTTATTGCTTCACTCTACCCTTTGAGGGGGCATCCTAATTTTACATTCGAGACATACATCGAATATCTACCCACCAAGGGCATCTTCTACATGACTACACCATCTCGGTTATGTCATTACTACACCATAAACTCTAATTCTCATGTTTGCATACATTACATACTATCTTATATAAATTATTGTATTGACACTCACTATTTATATAGCACTTGTGTATTTTATAGCATCTACCTAGTCTTGTACTACATGTTTTGTATATTTTCACTTATTAATTTAATTAGTTAGATGTCATATTATTTATAGAATTTACATTCCTTATTTTCTTACTTTGAGTTGCTAGATGTGATTGCATTTCTCAATTCCTATTTTTTTACTTGTGTGTGCCTTAGGACATTTTCCAATGTCCTTTGCTTTTACTCTTGTATGTGCTTGTGGCCCTAATGCTAACCTTGATTATTTATAATTGTATCTGTATGTGGGAATTTAAACATGCCTTGTATACTTGTTTTCCTCATTTGAGTGACATTTATCCATGTCCCTTATTTTCTTGGCCCCTTTGTCTCTTTTATATGCTTATTTCTTCTTGCCTTGTGTGCTTGTTTGCTTCTGAGTTGTTTGCAATGTCATGATCCACATCATGCATTATCTTGCCTTCTTGGATACTATGATGGACATAATGTTACATCCCTCCTTAAAAAATATCTAAATTTATAATTTTAGTTTATTATATTGTACATGATATTACATTATTACATCTATCTAAGCATACCCTTGTTGATCTAACAATCTCCAATACAAACTATGTTATATCTTGAGACATATTTTGGATTATCATTGCTATATCATGTATTTTATAGTATAACAGACTTGTAGGACTCTTTCTTATAAGGGAAGTAAATGTAGGGTCTTAATTCATACCCTTAAAAGAGAGGGAAACAAATAGGAGTTTTTATCATAGAGATCAAAGCCCTTTACTAGTCAAATATTAATTTTTGGAACACTTAGAACAATAATTAGAATTCAAAACATGTATAATAGACCAAAAAAAATAGTGATGAATATAGAATAGTCATAAAAATTAGTAAAGGAAAAGATCATTAAAATTAGATAATAATGTCAAATACCAAAGTATCCACTTTTAGGTTTTCCTATCCAAATAGCCAAAAACATAAATATTTTAGAAATAAACAAAAGGTAAGGTCACTTATAGTTTTATTAGCAATAGCTCAGTTTAGATTCAAAAGTTTCAATACAATTTTACTTAGATTATCTATATATATGGGGAATCATGCATGTTATGATGGCTCTTATTTCTAGTTCTAGATTGGGTAGTTGGTACAACTTCCATATTAGAATCCATGTTATAGACACCAGTGATAGGGGACAATGTGCATGGCATATTTTCCTTATTTTCTTTCTAGTTCATTGTATTACCTAGGTATTTATTGAGTGTGGATCCTTTTAGGGCTATCACATGACCGTGAGGATATATTTTTGGGGCTTAGAGAGATCCAAAAATGCGGGGATCACATTTTTCCCCTCTCTACCTATTTTGGAACCTTGTTCCACATGTGAGTGGAATTTTCCTTGTATTTCTATTTATTATGTATTATATGTTGTTAGATGCATATTTTCCATGTTGACTTCCTTGATCTTAGGGAATTATTTTTTTATTGGAAAAGGGAATGACTTCCTTTTTTCAATGAGTTGGTTGTGATCACATGTCTATGGAAAATGTGCTTTTGGGAGAGGAGAGATAAACATGGTGAGTTCTTCCTTAGGTGGGATTTTAGATGAGTTTGCATTGGTAGCGGAGAGTTATCACATGGTGAATTTCTCCTTTTTTGGTGGATTTTCCTTTATTTAGTATATATATAGGTATGATGTGAGCTTTAGAGGTTGATGAATTTATTTACATGTGTGGCTTTTGAGAGACAAAGTCAAAGTGAAAATATTTTACAAAGTGTAGGTGTTTATTCTAGGGTATGGTATAACATCTTGTGAGATACAATATTTTTTAGGTGCAGGTGAAAGTGAAACATATCATTTATGCAACATTTTCTACTGGAGATATTTTATCTCTGTGAGAGTTCATTCTAATCTAGTTTTTTATTATAGTTTTTATTGAGGATTTTCTTAGAGGATGTAGCTTGGGTGAACCATACTAGACCTATGTTACGTGTGATTTTTATTTTATTCTCTCCATTTATGATTTAATTTAACTATAATTTGAAGAATTATTTATGTGATACATGTTAGTGCATAATTAAATCTGATTTCACATTTAAAATCTAGTTATGTGATTTTATGGTGATTTAAATCTGGTTTAAATTCTTTTAATTCTTAATATTATTATTAGTAGTTGCATGCCTTATTCCATTTGCAAGTGGTTGGCATCATTTTAGAGTGGATTTTATACAAGCCTAATCTTCACCTTTTAGAGTGGCCAAAATTAGCCTAGTTCTCAATACACATTTGGCTATCCATACCACATTATTAGATTACATAGTATTCATGGGCTTAATAATCCTTCTCATACAACACACATTCACACCGGTATCAGTTCATAGCTTCACTTAGTAGGCAATGATGGAGGTAAAGGACTAGCTAGCCTTTGTATTCTTGATCCAACTACTTAGAGGGATTGACCATATAGTCCAAACATTGATTAACACGTGCATGATCACATAGGTCCAAACTTAGTGGGTGATGATGGAGCCAAAGGGATAACCTTTGTATTCTTTAGCCACCCTTAGGGAATTGAGCACTCAGCTCCATTAACAATATTACTCATGGTACAATACATACCTAGCATCACTAAACATCACAATAGGTTCTGTATTGGTTCGTGTACCCAATGAGGTGTATTCATTCCTTTATATTTCTCTTTTTTTACCCAACCATTGTATGTTCTTATTTTAGACATGTGTGTCTAGTAAGAACCAATCTACTCCTTATTTTCTCTTATAGATATACACTTGATGTTGTGGTCTCTCTATGCACACATAGCATCACACATCCTTATGGGCTTCACCCTTGCGTGTAAGTTTATGTATGCTTTCTATTTTTCCTTTATCCTAGTATTTCATTTTACCACATCACTAAAATAAAAGGTGGGGAAAATTGTAGACATATAAAATGTCTAAATTGGTATTTTAAGTGTGATTTGTGACACCCCATACATAGGTCCTTCTTTCATGCTCTTATGACCCTTTTAGACACTTTTTTCTCATTGAAAATCATATGTAACCTTCTAAAAATTGATTTAAACATAGTCATCTAGTATTCCCTATGTCAATCTTATTCCCCTAAGTCCAAATATTGTAGGATAAGAGCACCCCATTTTGCACAATGATATGGAAAAGTGAAAACTAATTCCGTAAGGGGATTTTTTTCAAGGCATTGAATTAAGTTTTTTCAGAACATTCCAATGTGATTTAGAGGATGAATAATAAAAATGAGGTTTATGAGATATGACATTTTTCATAATAATATGGAGAAATAGGTTGGACTTCTATTTGAAAAAATATTTCCTCATTTGAATCAAAATTTTTGGGGTGTAGTGGTTGTAGTATATTTAAGTAGTTGTTCCTTAGTTGAAGGTTTCTTAGGTTTTGTGACAAGGGATTTATGAGAATGTTTTTATCTATAGTTGACTTTTATTGTGTTCACATAATGAGATTTGGTATAGTAGTAGTAGTAATAATAATAATAATTATTATTATTATTATTATTATTATTTACAAAAATATTTTCATTTTAATGTTGTTTGTTAGAGGTAGAAGAATATTTTTGAGTTTTGAAAGGTATGGTTTTAGTAACCTATTTCTTTTGGGATGATTTAATAGTATCATGATGATGTAGTTTGATCATAACATCATGTCCAAATTTATCCCCTAACATGAGCAATTTTTTTTTGATGAGTCTATTACATGTTTCATGAGAATGACCCACATAGTCATGAAAACATAAAAAATTATTCAGGTCATACCATGAAGGTGGGGCACAATTATAGGTTAAGGGTTTAGATGGACATAATAACTTCTTTATTTGTGGTACCATTAATAGTGGGTGGTAAGAAAGTTTATTTTCTATTTTGAATAATACTATTTATATGAGGATTAGTAATTGTAATTACATTATTTGAATTTTTAAAATATTACTTAGTTGAGTTATGGACTGGCTCAAACTATTTCATAAGGAAATTTTGTCTTTAGCCTTGATCAAATACTTCATTTAAAGTTTATGGAGAAAATGTTTGAACCTTTTATTAAAGGGAAGGTGTTAAATAAATGATAAATAATTTTTAGATATTCTCATCATTCATTTTGTTTTTTGCCTTATGACCTAATGATTTCCATCATTTGACGAAATCATGAGCTGATTCAAAGGTTGATTACCTAGCCTTGATAAAATGACTATGAAAATTTTCTATAAGATAATTTTGTTGAAATTAATTAACTAATGCATTTACAAAATATTCTAATTGTGAGATGAAATGTTGAGGTAGTTGATTATACCATTCTAAAACATCTCCTATGAATGTTTTTACTAGAAGTTTAGTAGTTGTAAAGGTATTTATTTAGATCCATTCCTTGTCAAGATTACCAATTCTTTAAGAAAATGTAAAGCTTATTTAGTTCCATCATATTTAATAGTTGAATAAATGTTTCAAATATAAATGGATATAATGAAAGGAAATAAAGGATCATTTTGAATATTTTGAAGAAACTTATTATTCATAAGAGATTGTATAATGGTATTCCTAATTGAATCTCTAAGAGGAGTGATAATTTTGTTAATATTTTAAATTAATATAAGAAGAGGTTAATTATTAATTTAAAATAGATGATGTTTAAGTTTCATCATTTGAGAAGTATTTTTGTGTTGCATACATTCATTTGTTAGACTAGTTTTACTAGAATTTAAGTAGTATCAATTATTGTATTTAGATTACTAGTCTTAGTAGGTGGAATGATAATGTTGTAGGAGAAACATTACCATTGTTAAGAGTAATAAAGTTTTATAAAGGAGGATCACCTATAGGAGTATTTTTTAAACTAGTATATATTGCTTTAATGGTGTAGTAAGGAAGTTTAAATAACATAGTATCTTAAGAAGTTTGAAATGAATTAAAACATCTAAATCATCACTTTTGGTGATTTAAACTATATTAAAATCAATAGATTGAGATGAAGGATTGAAAAAGGTGTGCCATGATGGATTATCCTCTTAGGTGGCTAAGGTTGATAAACATATCAACCCATGTTATTATAAATGGATGAATGTTATTAATAGATATTTTTATAGGTGATTTCATGATGTTAAATAAGGCAAATATAAATCTAGGAATGTGTAGGTTCTATTAAGGAATAAAATAATGGGAATAAATATAAGTTAGATATATGTTAAACATGAACATCAAGATAAGATTAATGTTTCAAAAATAACTATGTAGGAAAACCACTACATAGCTAAATAGGTTGATTTATTTTGAGTATGGAAGAAGCAAAAATAAAAGTAATGTATGTAATCCAATAGGTATAGAGTTGATAAGGTTAATGTAGTGGTTTATTGAGCTATATATGATCAAAAAGTTTTAAGAACAACTAACTCACCCAATAGTACATACTAGAATAAGTTAATGTAGCTAGGTAGACTAAGTAATGGGATAAATCTAAATATAGACTAAGTCAAGTAGGGAAACTATGTCATGTAAGCATGAAATATATGATAATTTATGATATTCTGGGTCAAGCTAGTAAATGAAGTTTTGGTAGGCAATAAAATGGAACTATTTATATAAGAATGGGTTGATCTAGTCAACAATGTTTTATAATATGATAAAAATAGTTTGAAGTTGGATGATTTAGTTATAGTTACAAAAAAAGAAAACTAAGCACATAGACAACTAGATTGAGCTAGTCGATCTAGTTGTAGCACACATCACAAATCTTGTATCTACATAGGTCAATACAAGTTTGTAATACAAAATAGTGTAACAAACAACAAGAAATAAAAATGACGTTTATAATCTAAATAATTACTTGAAAATAAGATTAGGAAGTTGTATTAAAGGTTTTGATTGAAAGTGTAGGCTTCTAGATATACTTGATTTTCTATTGGATAGTGTTGGCCCAATATTTCATAGCATTAACTAAGTAGTAATTACCATTACCATATCCCATAATATTTTTTTTGAAGGGTAATTGATAAATATGTTCTTAGTTATAACCATTAACCAATGTACCACATAAATAAAAGGATGGTTAGATTCGTAAGGTTCAATAAAGAGGGAAATACCCTCACACCATAATATATGTAAATGATAGATAAGTATTATAAAAATATTATCAAGTATCCCTTCATAAAAATACTAAGTAATTTTAAAAACTATTGGTACATAGTTTC
>JARHVA010006171.1:50000-102500 GCA_037957365.1 Torreya grandis
TAAAAGGGTCAAAATATCTTGATATTATTTTCTACAATAGTTATCATCAATAGTTAAGGTGATTGTCAGTGGTTAAGCTAACCATTAGCAGTTGGACAGATCATTAATGGTTGAGAAAACCATCGATGCTTATTGTGTAGAAGTCTGGGTTGGTAAATAGTTGTTTGATGGGATCATAAAGTTGTATTTCAAGAGATGAGTTGGTGCTAGGCTAATTTAAAAGGAAAATAAAGTAATTAAATTCTAGAAAATAAGTTCTTATTTTGTAGAAGGTTGATTGGGTGATTTATTAAGGTGGTTGGCTCATCAGTGGATTCTGAATGATTTTGATAGAGTAATAGTACTTGATACTTTGACAAAGTAGTGGAAACAAATTAGATCTTTGATGTCATGGCTAGATCGTTAGATTGATAATGATGATTGACCTATAAAGTAAAGGAACTTTGGATATATAAGCTCTTGATAAAAATTATAGATGGATTTCACCTCCTTACTCCTTTCTACTTATAAGCAAGTCAAGAGAGCTATAATAAGATTTTAATTGGGCCTTCTAATTTTAACTCATGCATGTAATCACTCACATAAGGATTTATATGACTTATTTTTAGAAAATCAAGGCAGATGGATTGCATGTTATTGGTTATGGAGGTACACCATGCCCATCAGTGATCAAGGTGACTATTAGGGGTCATCCTAACCATCTATAGTCAAGGGTGAAGGGTGAAGATGGGTAAAAGGGTAAGTTAAGTTAGTTGCTCATATTGACTATGGTTAGGTTTGGTTTATGGTTAAAGGGTCAAATTGGTCTTAATGCAGTCCTAAGGTAGTCTAGGGGAATTTCAAAATTTATAATCATGGTGTGTGCATTTTCAGTGTCTACATTTTGCCCCTTATTGTTATGTATCTTTGAATCAACAAGCTGCAAATAAAAATGGATTTCTAGTCAAAGGTATGGTTGCCACAAGTATAGGAGTTTTTCCCCCTCAAACTATAATTTGATGAGGTAAAATAGGATTAGGTTTAGGTTTGATAAGGTGGATGAAGGTGGTGATGAAGGTGGATGTCATGAAGGTGGGTATGTTGGGAACTGAAGCATAAACAAGCATACAAAGTGTGACAAATAGGGTGATAGACAAGATCATGTATTGACTAGGTTATCATGGTTGGTAAAAATAAAGGTTGATATTATATGGTAAGTGATAAGAGGACTGTATGACTACATTTAGGTATGGTAGCTAGGTACACTCATAAACCCAAGCCCCCTTGGCAATGTTTGTGATTTGGGGGGTATCTAAGGTAGGAACTGATCTTGGTGAAAACATAAACTAGTAAGGTGTCATGAGTATCTAAGGTAGGAACTATTCTTGAGAAGACATAATTAGGTCTAGTAAACACAAGGTGGTGTGAGGTCAAAAAGTGGTCAATACAGAAATTTTATTACAACAGTCAAAGAACTAGGCAAAGTCATCACAAAACATGTGATAGTTGGGTTGAAGTAGACTAATGATGAGGTGATGAGGTAGTTAGTTAGTCATTAGGGGTGGGTGTGTTGATTTAATTATAATTAAAAATGACTACTCAAGGTAAGATAAAAAAAATATAAGGCACCTGACCATCACTAGTCAGGGTGCTCAAGGGTGACTATGGTGATCACCCTAACCATCGATGACTAAGGTGAAAAACCTAAAATTTTATAGTTTAAAATAACATTTGAAATTTATTTTGTTCATTTAAACTTTTTGACCTTGATTTCTATATCTTGGCATCTTGTGACCAATAATAATGCTGACAATGAGTGCTAAGAGGCAAGAGATTATTGAGTTAGACTATGTGAACCTAGGGGACTAGGCAGGATGTAGGGAACATGTGGACATAGATGAGGATGTGTAAGGGGTCCATGGATTCCTATACAATGATGGCTAAGGAATGAGTTAGGGTATTCTATTCAAATTGGTATGTTAGTTTGGTTTTACATATTTTGGTATAATTGATTTGTTATTTGTTCTATTGTGATGGGTTTTAGGTTTTGCCCTAGGTAGGTGTTGGGTGACTTTTACTGGTGAAATTCAAAATTAATGGGGTGTGGTAGGTGAAATAGGGTAGGGGCATGTATTTATGTCATAATTTAGGAAAATTTATAGTTGTTTGGGTGTTCTACTAGTGGAACACCCATAGTGACCATCGACAGTCACCATGACCATTAGAAATCACCTAGCATAAAAATGGCCTTCATAAATGTTTAAAAGTTTTTAAGCTATAACAGGCATCAAATGGCATGGTATAGGTTGACTTGTAAGTTAGGTGGGAGGTTTGGTGGGTTAGAATATGAGGTTTAGGTAGGTAGGATTTGATCAAGTGGTTAAATGGTAAGGTTAGGTAGGTTGAATGCACTAATAAAATAGGAAATAATAGTATAGGTGTCCAATATTATTTTTATGGATTGCATGCAAGCATGAGAGTAGATAAAGATACATAACCCAGTGCTACATATCTTTATAGAGATTCACCAAGGGATTACCCTAGCAAACTAGACACACATGAAGGAGGTGGGCCTAGGAGTGACGAAACACTACCAGCATGTGCCCCATGGTCCATCTATGATTGTGGCCCTCTTTGCGATATGGGATACTACTATGAATACTTTCTTGCTACCCATTAGCAAGCTCACAATCCTATTAGAGGATGTGTACTAGATTAAATTCTTTCCCCTTTAAGTCAAGCTAATATACCATATTGAGCAAGAGGAGAGGGATGATCTGCTAAACATTATGTATGGAAATGATCAAGAGCATGTCAGATGTCATGATAAGGGATTCAATGATTTTGTAATCTATTAAAGGGCATGAGGTGATAGGCAAATTATGACATGATGCTAATAGTTGTGTCCTATTTTTCCCTTCTTGACTCAAGTATTAGGAGGTTCCCACACTTGTTGCTAAGGGTTTTAGTTGAGATATTGCTAGGGAGGATAGTATTCAGATTGATACTAGTATTACTTATGTAGATATGCAGGGAGTTGTGGGGTTTTAGGGCCCATAGGATATATTGTATTAGTGTCAACCTAGTTCTACATTGTTGGGCCTATGACCACATTTGGGTGTTAAGGCTAGTGGGGCTACCATGGGCATGATACACTTAGAGTTCCTGATTGGATTCATGTAGTGGAGAGGTTACTTCACCACTTTAGGTATAAGAGGAAGAGCCCTTGATGTTTATTGGTTTAGGGATTCTTTAGGTGCATTAGTGATTGGATACATCACTTGAAGACCATATGTTTAGTTTTTAGTATGTCCTAAATATAGTAGGTAGACATTCTCATTAAAAATTTACATGTGTATTCTATGTTGGAGGGATAAGGAGGTAGAGCTAGTCCCCTTTGATAGGTTTCACAAGAAGTTTTGCCTTGTTCAAGGTATCCTAGGCACATTTCCTAGGTATAGGCAGGTGGATGTAAAGATCATATTGTCTGAACTATATCCCATAAGGATGTTGTTAGATTATGAGAAGCTTTTAACTAGGCCATAGATAGATGATGTTAGTTTTATCGATGGATAAATGGCATGGTTCTAGACCTTATATGCAACAACAAATTTTTGGGATGGTGATGGTGGTGAGAAGTCTATGGATGTGGACCCAACTAGTACATGGGGCTAGAGGATATAAGTATAAGGGGATAACCCTAATGGATAGGTAAGAGTGGTTATATCCACCATATAGGCATAGGTCACAATATTACAAGGGTAGGTGGATACATTATATGGTCAAGTTGTAATAGTATAAGGTTAGCTAGCCACTATGATAGGTGAGAGGGACCAGGCTAGAGATACACTAGCCCAAATCACTCAAGAGTGAGATGCTCTAAGATAGGATAGAGGTTTATCAACACTAGTAGGTCTAGCAAGGATAATTGATATGTATAGGTACATAGCCACTATACAGGAGTTATGATACTATGATTTTATAATTTTCACTCACTATCTAGTAGAGCCCTGATGGAGTGAGTATAGAGTGAACTTGGAAAGTGGTGCCAGTGTGGCTACTCTAGGTTAATGGGTAGCATCTATAAGTGGATAGATAGGTACATCTGAGGGAAAATAATGCACTATATGAGGGTAGGCACTAGGATCAAGTGGTGCACTAGGAAAAAGTGGTGCCCTTAGGGCATAATTAGGACAGCTCAAATATATGTATTTATACATTGTTGTATATCATTTTAGTTTTGGCCTAAGAGACGATGTAGTGAAATGTACATTTTGAGAGAGAGGGAAACATGTATATCTACTATATACATTATGATTTTATTTGACTCTTGATTTATATATATGATCTTTATTTATTTCTCATACTCATGGTCTATGATTTACTTTAACATTAATTCATATAATGTGATGTTTATATTGATAATGGATTATGCTTACATTTTGGATGCTACACACTGATATAGACTCACCTTTCTAGGCATGACATGGATTTTATTTATGGGTATGCTTCTTGTTTGCTTATGACATGCTAAATTTTGAAGATTGTATGATTTATTATCTAGATTTAGACATGTGATAGAAATGGTTGGTTGATTTATTCCTCATGAATTCTATGATGTTATTGTGTTTTTTTATGGTTATGATTATGGTTATGCATTTACTTATGACATGTGCATTTTATTTTTGTTAATTTTTTTCAAGATAAAACACATAATGAAGAGACAAATGTCGTCATGAAAATATAAACTAGTCATGGGAGGAAAGGAAGAGGACATGATGCTTCTCATTTGTTAAGGACTAATACATAATTAAATCTAGATTGGCTTAAGGAACATAAGACCTTTGAATGATTCACATTAACATTTACTGGGTGGTTAAAAAATGTATTGACCATATAATGTCAAGTAAACTCGAAATTCCTTGCTTATAGTATATACAGGGAAGATGGATGAAAATGGAACCTTATTGTGAGAATAGCATGCCTATTTTATAGGTTTTCAAAGAGTCAATATAAATAAGTCAATGTCATACAAACTACATACTGATCGATGTAGGAAGTCTACTTATGAAAATTGATTGTGGCTTTCATCTTATTTTGTTGTGTGAGAGTTGATTATATCTTTCAAAATTAGTTTGCATTTGCTATGATTTTGATAATGGGTCTTTTGTTTGTTATTTTACATGGGAATCTGATCAATGCAGGAAGCTTTAAAGAAATTGCTATGATTTTGATAAATACTTTGCTCAATCATCCTTCAAGGGAGAGGTCTAAGTTTATTTACATTATTTAAGGATTTGTGATAGTTATCCTTTAAGGGAGAATTCTACCTTATATTTGTGCAATTATAATATGTTGATACAACTATCCTTCAAGGGAACATTCTATGAATACTTAAGAATGACTGATAATTTTTATTGCTTTGGATTTTGTTCTTTATTTCTTTGTTTGATTTTTTTTGACATAGACTTATTTATATAGGCTGAAGGGTTCACCTTTATGAAGTTAAAACTAAAAGCACACAAATTTTGATTAGGTGTAAAGAGGTTTAGGTGACAATGATCATGGGAATCTATCCTGAGAGAGGGGTGGAAAGTACCATGAGAATCATGCCATGGGTATAGTAGTGGTACTCACTATTTAAGACTAGATTATGACTATGATAGATAGTCACATGATTCAATTTTTATCAGTTGCCCCTAAAATAGAGAGATGAATGTGGTTGAAAGTAAGGGATGAGCTTAAGTTAAAACAAGAGGTTAAATTGATCCTACTTAATAAAACAATGAATGAAAATGTGAAGCATTGAGGGGCTCAAGTTATAGGTTTGCCTCAAGAGAGGATAACTGATAAGCTCATGATCCATACTTGTGGGTTATGATATAGGGTTTAAGCCAATTGAAAGCAAACTTGAGCTACTTTATTTTCTCCATATTGGTGACATGTTGATTTTTCTTTAGGATGAGGTCTTTGATGTTGAATTCTCATACTTTAAGGCATTTTTTATAAGTACATTTGACATTCTCTTGATAGATATGAAGATGGATAAGTGCTACTAAATGACACTCATCAAGTAGCTCAAGTTGGGTTAAATGATACTAATGATAAACATCCTTAGAAATAAGATCTTACAAATATATGTTAAGAGAGGGTATTTGAAATTCAAGAGGCAAGATAGCCTCTGCTCCAAACATAAGAGAGAAAGGGGTAGCACCTGTAGGGTTTCTAATGCTAGTTCATTATACCCATAAGTCAAAAAGGATATGCAAACACTAATCTCAACCAAATGCATTGACCATTTTAGTTAACATGTTGTTAAAATTTTTATTAGAGGCTTATACCTATCCATTTTCTTGAGGGAAATATGGTGAGGAGAAGCTTAATTTAATTCCAAACGTGTCACATAGACCTTGGATTTGATTATTATAAAAAGACTTAACATTTTAGATGATAATCTTATGAGAAACACTAAAGTGATAGATGATGTGATGGTTGATAAAATTGACAATCTTCTCTACCTTTTAGAGACTAGAGAAATAGCCTCTACCCATTTGGTAAAATATTTAGTTATAGTGATGATAGAATAGTGTCTCTATGAATAATGAGGGTTAATTTCACCAATAAGGTCTAGACCTCATTGCGAAAAGTGATAAAAATTGGTAGAAACATGAACACTATTCCTAAGTACATGATAGAAATTGGCATGTCATTATCATTTGACACATCTTTTCACATAGTCATAACATTCTTGGTTAAGGGTAGGCTAATAATAGCCTAGGTGAAGGATGAGTTTAGCTACGATGGGGCCACTAAAGTATCCCCCACAAATCCCATCATGCATTTATTTAATAACATTAGAGGCTTTATGACTATGTAGGTAATAGAAGAGGATGCCATCAAAGTTGTGTTTATAAAGAATTCCTCCCATAATGGTATAACATGATGTAAGCTAGATAAATTCTCTATGAGAATTCTTAGAAAGGCTAGAAGGAATGATGGCAAGGTTGATGTAGTCAAAGGTCTATTGATACCAAAGGTAGGGTTGGGTCTCCTCCACATTGAAACTAGTTGGAAAATTTAGTTTTACATAGGAAGGCTGGGTAAGTTTGTGGATAATGATAGATAAGTTAGATTTAGAGGGTGTAGATGGGATCTATGAGGCAAGGGAAGCCATTATATTAGTGAACTTATTAGTAGATCATGGGGTTGATTGGATTTGGTAGTGTTCAAATGATTCTAAGAATTAATTAAATAGTTGTTTATACTATTGAAAAACATCATTCTTACATTGGTATGAGACATTGACCTAATTTACCATAAGTTATGAGTCACTAAAGATGTTGATTTTTTTGACTCCTAGGGCTAAGGTGGTTTGAAGGCCTATAACTAGGACTTTGTACTCAGCCATATTATTGATAAATTTAAAGTCAAGCCTGGAGGACAAAGGAAGAGGTTCACCATAAAAGGGAATATGTATGATACCACCTCCCCCACTACATTGACACATTGATCCATCAAATAACATGGTGACTTGATAGGTGAAGTTTGCTTGAGAGAGGGTTGTGATGGACTCGTCAAAGAACTTAAGAGGAGGGGGTTGGTTGTATAATACTAATGCTTCATCCAATAAGTTAGAAATGACTTACCCCTTATTTGAATTTTTTTAAGGAACTTAAGGTCAAACTCTGCTAAAAGTATGATCTATTTGGCTATGCACTGGTTATGGTATGGCATAGAGTACATGTACTAGAGTGGGTTGGTACTAGTTATGATATAGGTTTTGTGGTTAAGAAGGTAGTGGATAAGTTTGGTGGCCATAAAGATTAAAGATAAGAAAATTTTCTCAGTGTGGGTATATCAAGTCTCATACTCTACAAGTGTAAGGTTAATATAGTAGATGGCTTTCTCTCCATGTTGTTCATCTTGATGAGCAAGCATTAACCCTACAAAGTAGTAAATGGTAGAGATATAAAGGTATAAAGGTTGTTCATCCTTGGGAGGGGTGAGGATAGGTGGAGTCAAAAGCTATTTTTTGAGTGAATCAAGGGCCTTTTGATAGTCATTATTCCACTTGAAAGATAAATCATTATTTAAAAGGTGGTGGAAGGGTTGGCATTCGTTTGAAAGCTGGAAGATGAAATGATGAATGCTCTAGAGTTTCCCTTGAAAACTATGGAGTTGTTTAAGGTTAACTAGAAGAATCATGTAGATGATTTATTTGACCTTGGTGGGATCAAATTACCTAGAGGAAGATAACAAAACCAAGGAGATTTCATGATAATACCCTAAAAATGTACTTCTTTAGGTTTAGGCAAATATGGTAATGGATAAATTACTCAAAAATGATCTTGAGAATGGAAAAATGATCCTTTTGGAGTTTGGATTTTTTAAGAGAATCATCCACATAGTCTTATATAGTGTTTTGGATAAGGTCATAGAATATATAATTCATGGCATGTCCGTAGGTTACACCAACATTATTTAATCTAAAAATCATGACTCGATAGAAGAAGGCTCCCCAAGGGGTGGTAAAGGCAATCTTATGTTGATCTTTAGGGGTGATTAAAATATAATTATAACTCAAGAATCTATCCATGAGAGATAACATCTCATGGTTAGTTGTTAGATTAATTAGCTGGTCGATTCTCAAAAGAGGAAAGTCATCTTTGGGGAAAGTCAGGTTGAGGTCATGAAAGTGCACACAAATGCATAGTCACCCTTTGGGTTTGGTGATAGGTAAAACATTTGAGACTCATTGGGGATAATCAATGGGTTAAATGAAAATGACAGATAGGAGGTGATGAAGCTCTTATTTGATGAGAAGGGAAATGTGAAGGTGCATGCATCACATTTTTTATTGATGGGCTTGGCATAACAGTGGGTGGCTATGTTGTGGGTGGTAATGGCAAGGTCAATTCTAGTCATGCCACTATAAGACCAAGAAAATTATATGATACAATCTTAGAGGAAGGAGGAGAAGTCTCAAAGTTCCTCATCATTTAGTGATTGGCCAATTTTGACAATGTAGGGGTTGTCTAGAGTGCTTAAGTTGATATCAATGGTGGATTCACTCAACATGTTCAATGTCTCAAGAGGAAGGGATTTATGGATGGAATAATCCAAGGCACCAAGGTAGGTGAGAATGGCATCATCATCCTGGTACTGAACAATATTGATGGTAGGAGAGTCATCTCCTATCATCTCAAGATGGATCAAAGGGATGTTTACGGTTTCCCCCTTTATTTGATAAGTTAAGGTTCTAAGGCTGATCATGTTTAAGAAAAAAAATAGGTAATATTATGTCACCATCCTCACATGAAGGTGGAGGATAATTTGGTGAAGAAGTGGCGTCTTTCTCAATAATTGTGGTGGTAGGTAGTAAGGTTTGTTTTTTGGGGGGTAGAATGAAACCAAGAGCATGTTTCTTGTGAGGCTTTCTAGTCTCGATGAAAACCAATTCATGTGCTCTATGCTCATATCATTCGAGACCAAATCCTTTTTAAGGACACATATAGAGGTATGTTTTATCAAAACCTGACTTGTCTAGATAGGATAATTTAAAGGTGAATGGTCGAGGCAAAGAGGAGATGGTAGAAGCACCAAGTAGCTTGTCAAGTCCTTCATAATTGAAATGGGTTTAAAAATGGGTAGGTCTAAAGGGAATAATATATATAACATTAGGGACATACCTAGGTTGGTGTTCAAGTTTCCAATACTCTTAGGGAGTAGGAAAGTGTCAAGGGATAAAAGGTGATACTCCCCCAGAGAAAGGTATTGGAATGTGGATTCCAAGTGGTCTGAGGTGGGGATCTAATCAGAGGGAATGGATGAACTAGTTTTTACCTCATTGGTAGAGGGGGGTAAGACTTCCTCTTTCATGGTGGAGGTCTTGTCTTCAAGTAAGGAGGGTATGTTATATGGAGGTAAGAGGACATTGTTGGGTTGGTAGGTCATGTTGCATGTTGAGAAGGGACATGGGTCAACTTTGATGGTGATGACCTAACCTTCATGCTAAAACATAATTTAGTGGTGAAGGCTAGAGGGGACACAACCCATGGAGTGGATCCAAGGTCATCCCAACAAAACATTGTATTAGAATTCTACTTCCACTACATAAAAGAGTTTGGGGAGTGTGTAATTTCCTACATAGATATTAAGTATAGTAGTTCATAGGGTAGTGGCCATGGTGTTGTTGAAAGATAAGAAGATGATTGAGGTTTTAGACATGACATTGTCTAGCAAGTTGACTTGGTTATAGGCATGGGAGGATATGATATTAATACTAGCTCCCCCATCAATTAGGACCCATTTGATGTGGGTTTATTTGATGTAATAAATAATAAATAGAGGGGGATTAGGGTCATCAAGATGGATAGAAGGTATGTTTAAACTAATGAAGGTGACAAGGTTAAAAATTTGAAGAGCATTAACAAAGATTACCAAAGTTTAAGGGTCTTTAGGTTGAACCTCTACCGATTGCAATGACTCAATCATTGCTTAGAAATGATGAGGTGTAGTAATCAACTCATATAATCTCATATTCACTAAGGTCTACTGAATTTGTTTGAGTACCACTCTCTTGATGGATTTGGAGGGGTTGGATTGAGAATCACCTAAGATAGATACCATGGGTTTGGGTGAAGGTGAAGATGTGTGGGTAGGGTTTGGTTGGGAGATAAAAGATGGGTATGTCCATGGGATGGACACTTTGGCCTTCCCTTTATCTTTTTGTTGTGCTCTCCTAAGCACATAGATTTTATGGATAGAGGGTAGAATTGGGGTAGGAGATTTTTTTGGTTCCTCATCACTCTGAGGAGAGGGTGGAGGAATAGGTAGGTTTAGCTAGAGGTTGTTGGTTATTAGATTGGTAATGTGCCCATGGGAAGTTCTTATATTAATAGGTCATCCTCATTATATAGCTAATGGATAATGGTTTGGCGAGCCTTACAATTCTCCATGTCATGGCCTAGTGTCCTATAATAGGACACACTTGGCAGTTGTTATATTAGATAGGTTTTGAACTAAGAAGGTTAAACGACCTGATAAGGGGTAAGGTTAAGTAAGAATCTTGTAATAACATTTGGAAAATGGTAAAGTAGGAATCAACTAAAGGTGTAGAGGTTTTATGGGTTTTTTATCTTGTTTGATAAGGTGAAATTCCTTTTGGGAGTGGGTTTGGTCATGAAAGGTTTGGGTAAGGTGGTGTGTTTGGTTGGTGGTTTTTGTTTTGGTAAGGTAGAGGCTGGTAAAGTAGAGGTAGGAGGTTTCGAGGTAGGTAGTTTTTTATGCCTCTAAATGCACCATAGGGTTCCTTAGTGTTTATAGAACACTTCTCATTTGAGAATTCAAGAAATTCATAGGATGAGTAGTAGGTTATAGCATCTTGATGTCACCTATGGTGAAATAGTGGTAGAGATATGTATTGGTGTCCCAAAAATTTAAAATAAGTGATGGTTGGGAGCCATCATGGTCCATTATTTGTGAATTTTAGAGAATCTATGTTAATACTTAGTGAATTGTGATCCAAATTTAAGCTATAGACTAATCTAAGTGGATATCTATAATGAAGCTAAAACTAAAGTGATTTGGTGTAAAAATAAGAAAAGATAAGGGTAAGGTAGAAAATAAATGAGTGATTGCCAATTATAGTCTCAAACACTATGACAAATCATTAATTATAACTAAGTAAACATTCAACTAATATATAGTGTAACATATCCTAAGCTAAAATTTCACTACATACCAGTCAAACTTCAAATGATAATGTAAAGAGTCACAGTTAAGAACCAAGTCTACGTTAAGGATTTACTACTATAATCAAATAACATTTTCACATATGAATATAGAGTAAAAATGAAATTAAGTAAAACCTAAGATCCTTCAACCAATCAATCGTATGCATAGACTAGAAACCCTATGATTAGAAAATGCAACCCAGAATTTAAAGAAACTATTCAAATTGAAGACATAAAACTAGTAATTGAGAGAAAAGCTATATTAGCAATTGACATATCAAATATGGATAATCCTTATATAATTCTTTATATTAATTTATTCAAGTGTACAAATTTTTCTCAAAAATATCTCCCTTTACAAATGGTAATACATGCCTTTATATAAATATTAAGAAGTATACTAGTTAGTTACAATATACAGGTGTACAAATGACAAGGACAAATGTCCTTCCTAAAATGGTTCTAGAATACACTTGATTTTCCTAATTAGAATACCCTAGGGGTAATATGATAATAGACTAAAATATGCCTTACAATTAATATTCCATTTAAAAAGTTACAAAATTCTATAAAATATAATATTGTTTAATTTACTAGTGGGGCCTCTACTTGTTGTTATTGGAGGATGTTCATGGATTTATTATGCTACTCATCAGCTAGTTTTAGATCCACAACAAGCTTCAATATATGCTCTTCCTCTTGATCTACCAAGTCCTCAAGTTCTCTATCATTTATGACCATGGCTTATTTAATGTTCTTAGCTTCATTTATCCTTTCTCTAGCATTGAATATCATGTCTAAGATCTTATTATTATCAACCCTAGATTTTCCTTGGCTCTTTCATTTGATTTATTCATTTACCAAAGTATCCCTACATTTTAATTCTTCATCACTTATGATTCCAAGGGTAGTGGGTTATGTAGAGTCTATAATCATAGTCTGAAGAAGCTATTTAATCCTTGAAATTAGCTTCTTGTCATCTTTTAGGAGTCTTTCCACATTATTGTGACATGCTCTCAAACTTTAAACCTTGTTAACCATAACTCTTAGAAATGTGCTCAAGTGTCCCAATCTTATGGTTTTGAAGCCTAAGATCTACTTCCTTGCTTGAATATTAATAATTTTGGCTATTTTTTTCTTTTTAGGCTTGCCATTAGGTGACCATGTTCTTGGCTAATGCACTCTATCATGATAATTCACTCTACCCTAGCTTCATTAGCTTGAGTGCCTCAAACATGTCATGAAATGACTCATCAAGAATTTTAGTCATTGCCTCAGGTACTGATAGAAAGTCTCCAAAAAAAATTCCTTTTCCAAATTATAGATCCTCTATTTCATTCCTCTAACCCTACTTTTGATTGTGCTAATTTATCTTCAATTAATATCACTACATCTTCCTCATGAATGGCAGCTTCACCTAGTATTTATCCCCAACTGGGGTTAATCTTACAAAGGAATCCACCTTTTGAAAGGTAGATTCCTCTGATCCAACCATAGATATCTTCATGGTAATCCTCTCCAATCCAATTGTAACTAGATTAAATTGCATGATTGTGGATCATTCTATAAATATCAAATGTTCTGAGAGCTCTACACCTGTGGTACTTGATGCTCCTAGAGCATCCATTCTCTTGCTTTTAGGTCTTGGGGAGACCATAATCCTTCTCTCTTCCTATATTTTTACCATGTCCCTAATCCATGGTTACATTTCATCATGAACTTCCAGATTTACAACCTTTATGATCTCCCATGAGTGAGAGAGAGGGAATATTTTGTAATTTTATGTAAATGAACCAATCAGGAATGACTGACCCATAAATTGAGAATTCATCACTAAATAGATTGACTTCACTAGTTGGGTGAGTGAAGGTTAATTTTGGTCTCTTCCTTGGTTTAATAGTAATAAATTTTAGCTCTACCTTTCTCTTTTCTTGGGATTCCATAGGGACAATCTCTTTTCCTTTATCTCCTTCAGGCTCTCCTACATGGATTTGAGACTCTTAAAATAGTTTCTCTTCCCTATTAGTATCATACAACTCTACAAGTTCCTTGAGGGCATCCTCAAGTGTCTCTCTTATCTCTAAGGATATCATATTTATGTACTAAACAAGGGAAGGTGGCCTTTGTGGGAGTGTTGACGATGAGGTCCCCTCTCCAGGTCTCTCTTCCAATTTCGCTTCTCCCACTTTCTCCTTTCCATAGCCTTATTCATTCTGGGCTTACAAAATTTTACTTTGAGGCTATGGTTGTAGCTTTCCTATTTGGGGTTATTACTAGGATGTCCTAGATGGTCTAAGTAGTAATTGATATTGTAAAGGCTGCATTTGCCATGCTTCTCCAGATGGCTTGTCATCCTTAGTCAATATGTGTTCCAATTTGATGTTGTGCCCTTAGATCTTGACCAACACATTTTCATAAGTTTTAGCCTTATTATAAATGGTGTCATAAACACTAAGTTGTTCCATGTAATCAAGCTTAGAGAGCTTCTTCTCCTTCAAATTACTATTCACTATGTTCTTAGGGTCCCACATCTTGAGTTCATCAAGATAAAATCCAAATGAATCCCCATGCTTAGCCATGGTATCAACATATTTCCAATCTTGAAGTATAGTTATCCAAATGGTTAGAGGGAACGGGTGGAGAAGACCCTTCCTCTTTTATTTACATATCCCATCAATGTCATTAATGAGTTAGGAGGTAATTTCTTGCTTTGTCATCTTGTTAGAAACATAAATTAATAGTCTATAAGGCTGGGACATGATCCCCTCAATCATGATGAATGTATAGCTAGGGTAATACCAGAAGTCACCATCATTTCAAAATACTTATTGATGAGTGGGTAGAACCTAGGCATGGGAATACCTATGATAGACTCTACTATGGCTGAGTAGAGATAGTCAAAAATAAATTACGTATGGTTTTTTTATTTAAATATGTGTAATTTAGATTAATTATGGGAGATGGTGGTTTTTCCCTTAGGAGACCAATTTCTAATACTAGGGGAGTTTATTAAGGAAACAAGGGTGTCTAGTAGGTATGACATCATATGAAATTTCTTAGATCTCTTCCTTTTGATGGTAGTGAATTACTTAGCCAAGAAGGCACTAATCAAATATTTAATTGGATGGGTGAGATTTTGTTCCACCATGAAATGCATATAAGCGACCTATATTTTGTTCACATAGGTGGTTGAGGGAGCTCCAGATACTTAGTTTAATAGGGCCATTATAACTCTAATGCTTTCCCTAAATTGGATTATTAGGATTTTACCTTCAAAGTCCTTATAGATATGTGGTGCTTGGTGTAGCCAAGGTCTAAGGATAGAGTCTGAGTCATGAGTGCTGGTGCATTCCTTAATTTTATATAGGTCCACATGGGGGAGAGGGAGATTATAATATTTCTCAAAAGCTATAAGAGAAATATAGGCTATCATTTTAGAATTTCCCTTCATGATGATCCATTTACTATCTACCCAATAATCAATAAAGATAGGATCAAGGATGTTTATATAATGTAGTACCTTGGGTTTTATAGTAGCATGGTAGAGGTTAGCCATCTAGATAGTAACCAAGTCATAATTCCTTCTGCTCATCATAGTAATCCTCTACTCCTATATTGTAATGGGCTTCAATTCCTCCACCATGAAGAAGAGTTTGGACCAATTCCTAATACCCAAGACATTTAGGGCTACAAATTATAATTTTTTATCCTTGAATATCCATCCCTCATTATCTATTGACAAGTAGTGCTCAGTCTCTTCCTTTAACTGCTACTTATAGGTTGCCATGCTTTATATTTCATCAAATTATTCACATTAGTTTGAAAATAGGTCTCTGTGAAATCTCTTTTGTGTTCAAAAACACAATCAATCTCTTTTTATATCAAGTTTTGACCAAATGAATTTAATTGGGTTACTTTTTATGCAGGGTTTAGGGTTTTTGAGCTTTAATGTTAGGATATATTAGACTCTATCTTATACATGAATTACATTTGATTTACACCTTTACCTTTATACCTTCTCATTTTTTAGCCTACAAGACATTTTGTTTTGTCCTTCTTTTCTTGTTAGGTGCTTATGTGGCATTGGTATGGACCTTTCCTAGCATTTTTCATAAATGCTTTTGATAACTAGCCATTGGTATTTAAAAATACCCTCTTTATTTCACTTTGTTGGATTAAAATCCTAGATTAGTGTGATCATTAATCATAATTTGGGCCCTTGCATGTTATTTGATCATTTTAACCAAACCCTATGGTTTTGACACTTGGTGTCTTTACAAGCCTTTCCCATGATGTGTATCCTATGTTGGTCCTTTGTCAAATGAGAATTGGCCACATAGTTAGCTTGTGGGAATTTGAAAATTCATGAGTGCCTTTGCACTATTGGATCATCCTCAAATGGCAAAGCATGAACGTCAAATCATCCTTTCAAGTCTACCTCAAATGTGATTTCACCACATGTCAAGCTTATGGACTCTTGGGGCCTCCTTGAAAATTATATAGGAGCCTCACATCGTTGGATGATCCTTTAGTGACAAATCAAAAACTGTTGATCTATAAAGATGCTTAAACTTTAAGTTAGTACATTATTAAAATGGGAACTAGGCTTAAATTCCTTAGGCTACAGTTTATTACATGTTTATTAAGCATGAAGCAAACCTTAGGCTAAAGTATTTATGTCTAAGTTTTTTGAATTATATAAGGGGGGCCAAGGTTAAATATTTTAAGCCAATATTTAGGTTGTGTTTAAATAAACACAATGTATGCATTGGTATAAAATATTTATATCAAGGATTATAAGATATACTCAAAAGGATCAAGATGACATAATAGTCTAATAAAAATAGGATTTTATTGTATTGACAAAACACATTAAAAATTTTAGCTAGAAATAACTTGGTATAAGTCCTATGTAAGAAAAATATCCTTTTAAAATAAGACTTAATATAATTCTATAGTTTAAGGTTCATGTTATTTAAACAAAATGCCATGGGGACCTTAAAACATAGATTTAGACTAAGTTTTATTTTTCATATTTTTAGACAATAAAACCATTTCCACATTTTACAAGTCAAAGATTTTTAGTGTTTGAGCACTTTCAATCACTTCCCTATGCTTGTAAATCAATTTATAATCATTATAGTAAGATTTTGGGGTGTATTTTGATTATGAATAGAATAATTCATTAGCTTAAATTTGATGGTCTCATAGGAATTAAATACATTCTCACGGTCATCAAATGATGGTCACATGAATGTCAATTTTAAGCTAATGAAGCTTTTAATTTGATGGGCTTAAATTTGGTGGTCTTTTGGGTATCAAATACATCCTCATGGAAGTCAAATGATGGTTGTGCAAATGTCAATTTTATTCTTATCAAATTATTATGATCTAATGTGATAGTGCCACTTAGCACCTCAATGGGGCTTTCAAGAATCTTGGACTTGATTTGTTCCATTAGATCATAATCAATAATGAAGAGATAGCCATAATATCATGATCTAAGATCTTACTCATGATGTTTTATTTAGTTGGGTAGGCCCCTTTGCTTTTAATCCTCAAATGTAAGGGTGTTATATGTCGATCATTTAGGCCTTCCATAATCCTTTGACCTTTCAACTATGCTTCACTCTATTTGATCAGGTCCTCATGATGAAATGAGAACTATTGATAGAAATCTAAGGGCTTGAATATGATTGGTCTAAGGTGTAATGTGCAATATTTTATAAGTCTTTCCTCACATCATTTGATCGAAAGGCCATAATAAAGTATAGACCATTGTATCATCTAAGGTGCATACTATTTAAGTTAAAGCTCAAGTTTTTTCTCACTCTATTGGATCAAATGTTGTGATAAAGTGAGGGTCATTAGATCTCAAAAAATGCAAGGAAGTTAATTTAGGACCATGATGTTATAAAAGACTTAGGTGAAAGTGTTTGAGGCTATGGTCTTGATTGTATTAATACATACATCAGTGCCTTAGAATTAAAACCTTAGGCTAAGTTATAACTAAGGTATAAAGTTAAGATGTTAAGACTAAGGTCTGATTTGTATTAAGGGATTGAGATAACATAAAATTATACTCAAGGAACTAGAACTTAAGTTAAGATGTTAAGACTAAGGTCCAATTTGTATTAATATATACAATGGGGCCTTGGGGATAAAATATTAGGTTAATTTGGGAAGTATTAAAAGGACCCTGTGGAATGAACAACTAGTTATCCATACAAGGAACTTTTAAAGGGGAAAACCATAAAAGGGACCAAGTATTTTAGGTTAATTTCTAGTCATTTTAAAAAACATGACTACAATTAAGATATGAAATTTATGCTTAAGTCCAAAGTAGATCTTAAAAGTTTCCTGGCATTTTAGCTCTTGCCAATATTCTAATTTAAACTGAGGGTTCTACTAGGGTTTTGAAACATGAACTTCTCAAAGAAAAATTCCATGGAACCTACAAATAAAAGTAATAAAGACCATTTATTATCACTATTAGTCACAATTAAACAAAAACATAACCAAGTAAGATTATTTTTGATAAAATGGATGATCTTCAAATTATACAAATAACCTCATCATGCTATATTTTCATGTTAAACTTCTAGGGTTTCTAAGGAGTACTAATTTTGAAAAATTGGGTTCATCTTGGTCACAACAAATGACAACTCATTGGGGAAACATAGCAACATGTTAGAACCTAGAGACTCTGATTTAGACATATATTTAGATCATCCATTCCACTTGATCAATATTCTCATCTAGATCAGGTTATGGTTGAATCAAATCTTGCACTTATAGACTTAGGTTCAAACACCAAGGTATAGCCATATTATGTGTCTGATTATTTGTCATGCGGTTCAAAAAAAAACTTCCAGGTTTCTTATCTTTGATCACTCAAACTTGACTTATAGCATGTTAATATGTTCATTAATAACCATGATTTTAGCTTAGGGAAGGCTTGGGCATTGCTCTATTTCTAGCTAGGCATCGATAGCCCTGATAGAGATGCCTTTGGCTCCACTTAAGGCATTGATCCACTACCAAACAAGCATCCATAGTCCTAGTGGAGATTACCAAAATCACCTATGCTTTATAAAGCTTTTGATTTTGCATTAAGTTTTTCTTATTTGTATTTTCCTTCGATATTTATCCTTTCAGTAAGGTTGGGAACTAGAATAGTTAGGTTTTAGGATTTGGTCAAGTGTTTGATGTTTAGAAAATCACCTATGGCTACAACTCTTATCCCAAGAAAGGATGTTGATTAAGTGCTAATATGGGTATAGTATAATAATTTGAGTTATTTCCCTACAAGTTCAAGTCTTCTTAAAACCATTTTGAAGTCAAGACAATGGTCAAGTTTTCATGAAATAGTTAAATTCTTCTACTAGTTTTTACCTGAATCTCCATGTTACAACATTATGCTTACCTTTTAGGACCATGGTCAGTATCTACATGGGGTGCACACCTTTATTTATAAATCTTTTTAATTTTCAAGAAAATTTCATAACTTTGAGCTTAAAATGATCCAAGATGACTTATTGGAACCAAGGAACAAGGCAATGAGAAAGAAACACACAATAGAAAGTAGGAAAGAAAGAAAACAAAGGAAAGCAAATAAATAAATACATGTTTAGGTACATATTAGGGATATGAAAGAAAAGACTAAAAATAAACTAGCTAGCCTACTTACTATAAATTATAACCATCTTATAGTTGACTTCATGAATATCTCAAGAGGGGTAGCAGAGAAGTAGTACTTGAGGTATTGAATATTAGTGGGAAATGTGATCTCTACTCTTTGTAGATCTTTGATCTTGAAGGTGTCATTTCCTAATGTATTTGCAATATGGTATGGGCCAACCCACAAGGATGTGAATTTTCCATGTTTGCCCTTACACTCAAATGTTTTATACTAAAGGAGAACTATGTCCCCTTGTTTGAACACCTTAATATTTAATTTTTTGTCCAAACACATTTTGACTATGGTTTGATGTCTACTAAAATCATCAAAGTCGTTATCCCTTACTTCTTCATGTCTAAATGATATCCAATAATGTTGAGTTGGAAATTTATTGGCTCTCTTCCGTGTATTCCAACATAAATATGTATGTGGGCAACTTAAGAGTGATAGGAAAGATAAGTTTTAATCCATACACCAATAGAAATAGTGAAGATATTGATTATTACTTGATCCTTATCATATCAACCCATGGTGAAAACTTAAGGATCTTGTGCCAAGTCCTAGGCTTGTCTGTAGTAGACTTTTTTATTTCCTTCATTATGTTTTTATTTATAGACTCAGAGACTCCATTTCCCTAGGGATAGTGGTTAGATGAAAACTTGAGAGTAATGCCATTATCATAATCCCATTAAATAATCTATATAGATATGAAGTTAGATCCATTATCACACACTAAAGAGATTAGAGTTCTAAGCCTAGTAAAAATGTTTTCCTCTAAGAAGTTGATCACCTCTTCAGTCTTACATTATTTAGTGGCTATAGCTTTAGTCCACCTTGTATAACAGTCTATGGTAGTCAAGACATATTTATGACCTTCAAATGAATTGGGGTTTATTACCCCAACAAATTCTAAAACCCATTGCACAAATGGTTTGTCAACCATGACTATTTATAGAGGCATTATTGCCTTTGGCTCTTTAGTGCTAAAGATCTGACATGAGTGACATTCCCTCACATTTTTGTGAGCATCCTTAAAAATAGTTGGCCAATAATAGCCATATATAAGAATTTTTTGGTCTATGTTTCTCCCAAATGGATGTCCACTACCCATATTTTCATGAAAGGTGCTCATGATTTGGGTGGCTTCTTATTGTGAGACACATCTCGAGTAAACCCCTTTGAAATTTGTTCTATACAAGACCCCATATTTGATGAGGTAATGGGATATCTTCAACTTGAGGGCCCTACTTTACTCCCTCAATAATCCCTTTTTTTGTTGTGTAGCTTTTGCCTCTTATTTTTTTCATTGGGCTTCCTCCTATTCTTTCTTATTTTGTGTCTCTAACCATTAATTATCATGTGTATGATTAAACCATACTACTCACTAGCTTTAAAGTTCTACTGATCCACTTGCATAATACTTAGCTTAGGGTTAGAATTAACAATAATTTAGATCAAACTTTGTTACCTTACCAATTTTTTATTTTCATCTCCAATTCATATTCCTACAAAATTGACATCCACTTTCCTCTACATTCTCCTAGCTCATTCTAGCTTAACATAAGCTTGGCGGTAGGGTTAGGTAAGATAACATGTACCTTATTTCTAAGGATATAATGTATAAATTTATTAACTTCCTTAACTAATCCATAGGCCTACTTATCAATCAGTGAATAATTTTAACTTAACATTTTTAAAATTACTGCTCATAAAATATATTGGGTGATCACACCCATCAATCTTCTAAGTTAATATTACAACCATAGTGTGGTCAAATGTAAAGGAATAAAGTTAGAAGTACCTTGAGAATTTAGGACTTTTAAGGACTAGAGCTTGGTTGATGGCCTCCTTGATATCATTAAATGCCTTTCTGGATTCTTCATTCCATGTGACTTTGGTATCCTTCTTTAGCATGTCTTTTAGGGGTTTGACAATCTTTGTAAATCCAACAATGAATTTCCTTATAAATTTTATCTTACCAAAGAATGACTTTAGCTCTTTCTTACTATTTAGAGGTTATATTTTGGATATAGCATCTACCCTTTCAATATCTATAGAGATACCATATTTTTTTATAACATGACCCAATAATTTCCCATTTATAACACAAAAAATACTTTTCTTAGGATTCAAGTAAATTCTATACCTTCTGCATATCTCAAAAACTTATTGTAAGTGTATGAATTTATCTTCCCTATTTTTAGAAAAAACTATTTGATCATCCATTTATATAATAATATACTTACCTTTCAAGCCTTTGAAGGCATGGTCTATAGCCCTTTAAAATGTTTCTCCTATGTTGATTATCCCAAAGGGCATTATCTTATAATCAAAGGTTCCCCACTTTATTGCGAAGGATATTTTCATTTTGTCCTCTCTATCAACCAACCCCTGATTGTAACCTAAAAATCCATCAAAGAAAGAAATCATAGTTGAGCTTGAAACAACATGAATCACTTGGTATAGAGAGGGAAGGGGATAGTTGTCCTTTTTTGATGCTTTATTTAAGTTTCTAAAGTTAATACAAAATCTAATATCACCATTCTTCTTCCTAACTAGCACTAAGTTATCCACCCAAGCAGAATGACTGATGGGGAGGACTATCCTAACATCTAGTAATATTATGACCTCTTTAAAGATCATGGGTTCTAGGAAAAGGTTTAAAGGCCTCTATTTATACTTGAATGGTTTGAAAATTTCTCTAAAGGGTATGGTATGGCTAATGATTCTTAGATCATGTATCTTTAAGTCATCATAAGACCATGTTATGGCATCCATGTATTAGGTAAGGAGCTCTTTAGCCTTCTTGTTTTCAATTTTTGTAAATGAGTTTCCAATGTTTACTAGCTAGGGTTAATCTTAGAGGCCAAGATAAATAACATTATAATCTTTCCCACTTACTTTGGGAACCTTAGAAACTTTATCTAGTTTGTCTTGGTCAAACAGTCTCTCTAAAACAATCATCCCCTTGGGCATCTTGTTATCATTCAACTGGATGACTTTACCATCAAACTTGTCTTCTTTATGTGTACTTTCATCAGTGTCATAAATAATATAAGCATCAAATGCTCTAAAATTGGTCATGAAATCCAATATATGTTGATCATCAATAAAAACTTGAAATTGGTTAACATTATCAACTACTGAAGGACAAGGGATCAATTCAATGTTAAAATTGGGGAAATCTTAGTTGGGTATGAGGTTGGTTATAATAGATTCCAAATCGTAAACAACTTAGATTTACTCTCTATGTATGGAAGTAATGATAAAATCATCAAAATACTAAATAAAATCCCAAACCCTAAACTTATACCTTTTAAGATATGAAAACTTGCACTGGTATTTGTTTCTTACTTAGTTGACCACTAGTTCCTCAATCCCCATAAACTAGTAGTTATTTGAACTTATTATTTATAAAAATTAAAAACCTAAGATAAGGGATTCATATTTAGTATGATTGTTTATTCAAGGTAATTTTATCCTACAATAAGTATGGTAGTTTCTAGTAGGGTCAGTTGAGACAACACCAACACCTAATCTAACATTACACCTAGAACAATCAAAATGTAATTTCCACAATCTAGGAACAACATGAGGACTCTTCCGATCACATACCTTATCAATATTTAAGGTGAAAAACCCTAATTCTAAATCGATTATGTTTAACCTATTATTCACAACATTTTATTCAATTATCATGTGTTTCATTCTCAACTCTCTTTCAACCATGATTTGATTAAGAACTCCCTTGAAAGTTAGCCACAGATGTGAGAAATCTATGGACATGTAGCTATTCAAAGCCTTGTTCCATTCAATAATAAAAAATATTTTATAAACAATATGTATCTCAAAAAATTTAATATCAATGATTTTTTTCACACTAGGTTGAGAAGTTATTTGCATGTGAAAATTTAAAAGCTCCCTCATTACCCTAACTCTAGACTTGTCTAACTAAGTTACCACTCTATAAAACTTAATAGGAGTTAGGCCAATTTTTTTGAATATAACTACATGCATGATTTTGGTAGATGAAACTGAGTCTAATAATCAATTATGTAAGTTCTTACCAAACACCCTGACAATGATCAAGAAAGGAGGAGACTAAGCCTTAGCTTTGTGCATAGTTATATTGGCACGATCAGGATTGGGTTGATTGTTAGACTTATTTTATAGATATTTGTGTAAGAGATCCCTTTGATCTATGATATACATTATTTTATGAAGTTTAATATTATCCTTTATCTTTTTCATGTGCTTAACTATGTTGTATCTAGTTTTATTAGAAGAACTAGGAATATCAACATTGGGTTTAGAAGTATTCCCTTTAGGTGGCTCTAGATTTTTGCTTGAAGAAGTGTTTGGAGGAGCTCTAAAATTAGTTAGAGGTGTTTAAGTATTCAAGGGATACCTTTTTTCCCTATTCCTTAATGGATAGTTCTTCTTCAATAAATATTGAAAACCTTAGATCTCCTCAGGGATCTCATTAGGTTCATTTTCCTCATGAAAGGGGAAATTAAAAGTATCAACCATAAAGGCTTGATTAGATGAATTATATCTAGAAGCACCTATGCCACTTTCCTTATTTGGGACCACATAAAATATATCAAAATCCTCTTGGAAAGACTCAAAGGCTTTGTAAAACTCTATGCAATCAATTTTTCCATGTTTGGTTGTGCAATACATTTTGTAATAATTAGGTAATGCAATATCAATAAGTTTATTTTCCATATTATTATTATTAGAATATTGTTCATTAGATTTTTTATTATGAAAACTATCATTATGAAACTTATTGTTTAGCCTATTATACCTTTGAAATGATAAGTTCCTACTTGAACATTCATCAATATTTCCAACTTGTTTTTACAGCTGAAAAAAATTAGTGCTCAAATTTTAGACCATTTTAATATAGAATCATTCTCATTTTTAGTATTTTTAGAATTATGTACCTAGTTATTGTTATCACTAAAGCCTTTTGACCATTTACATTGAATCCATTAGTAGGATGACTCAATAATCCTAAACTATGAATGGGAACTAGATGACTTAAAGGCAATTGATTTAAGTTTTTAAGTTGGTTTAAGGCTAGGATATTTTGGTTTTTGTTGGGGAATAAGTTCATAATAGGCATATGTGGGCTATTGTTTTAGATTAAGTAAGCCATTTTCCCTAGGGGATACATTTCATCATTACTAGTCACTAATTCAAAATAGGCTTGGGCCAATGAAGTTATAGTTGGAATAGATCTTTTCAAGAATAAAAAGGTCATGGGATCCACTTCATCTATGTAGATCTCTAGAGCTAGAACATCATCATGCTTATAGGGTTATATGGTCTTGCTATACAATTTTTGAAATATAGAATTAAAGGACCTAATAGGCTCACTAACATCCCATTTAATGGTGGTAAATTGATGATAAATGAAACAAGGACTGATAATCTTACCAAATTGATCTATAAAAACATTTATGAAACCATCCCAGGTTGTGATATAGTGATTAGGAAAATTTAAAAACCATTCATATGATGCATCCTTAAAGGTAAAGGGGAATAACCTATAGCCCACATCTTCATGCACTACATTTAACAATATTAAGGCAAATTTAAAAGATTTTATATGTTTTTTGGTAGTTACTATACCTATTAGACTAAATGTGGGCAAATACTTTTTTGGGTTCTATGAGAGGCCTTGCACCACACCTATTACATTAAGTGAAGTTTCTCTCAACCAATCCATACCTAGTTGAAAGTTGAAGGCACAAGTACCTTGAAGAGGTTATGTTGGCAAAGATTTGGATTTCCTACATCTACCTTTGTCATTCCTAGCTTTCTTGTAGACCTCACGCTCAAGCAAAGGCTCCTTAGTCTCTAAGTGTGATCTTGTTCTAATCTTGGGAAATTGTAGCTTTAAATTTGAAGATCCTATCTAAAAAAATGATGTATCAAGTTAAATTTTATAAATAACAATGGTTAGATCTACACATTTAGCTTATTTTGCAAATATTATATGAAAAACTACAAAGGATGTTGATCTTTGACTGAAGTAGCTCAAAGATTTATTAAATTACATTAATATGATCTGTCTTTATAAATTTAAGCCTAAATGAACTTAGATATATGAAAGATATTCCAACCTTTGATCAAGCTAGGCCATCCTAACCTTATATACTATGGATTTTCAAAGTTTAAGCTAAATTTACTGAAAACAAGCATTAATATCCCAAAAAACTTCAATATTTGTATAAGGAAGCATAAATATGTCTGATAAACAACAAAGATCAATGATATTTATATTTATGAGCAAAGAATTTACTAAAAAACACAAACATACACTAATCTTAGATCAAAATATACTATGATCAATAAACATTTGAAGAATTCGTAAAGATCAATCCACCTTCTAGCGCTAGTGGGAAACTACCTTGTTGATACCTCTAAATGCACCACAGGGTTCCTTAGTGTTCAAAGAACACTTCTCATTTTATAATTCAAATAATTTAGAGCATGAGTAGTAGGTTGTGGTGAATTGATGTCACCTATGGTGAAATAGCGATAGATATATCTATTGGTGTCCCACAAATTTATAATAAGTGATGGTTGGGAGCCATTGTGGTTCATTCTTTGTTAATTTTAGACAATTTATGTTAATTCTTAGTGAATTATAATCCATATTTAAGCTACAGACTAATCTAATTAAATATTTATAATGAAGTTAAAACTAAAGTGATTTGATGTAAAAAGGAGCAAAGAGAAGGGTAAGATAGAAAATAAATGAGTGATTGTCAATCTTAGTCTCAAAAATTATGATAAAGCATCAATTTCAAGTAAGTAAACATTCAACTAATATATAGTGTAACATATTCTAAGCTCAAATTTCAATACATACCAGGGAAAGTTCAATGGATAATGTAAAGAGTCACAAGTAAGAATTAGGTCTACTTTAAGGATTTACTATTATAATCAAATATAATTTGCACATCTGAATATAGAACAAAAATGAAATGAGGCAAAACCTAAGATCCTCCAACCAATATATCATATGCATAGACTAGAAACCTAGCGATTAAAAAATGCAACCCAAAATTCAAAGAAATTAGTCAAATTCAAGACATAAAACTAGTAATTGATAGATAAGCTATAATAGAAATTGACATATCAAATGTGGACAATCCTTATATAATTCCTTGATTATATTAATTTCTTCAATTGTAGAAAATTTTATCAAAAATATATCCCTTTACAAATGGTAATACCTAACTTTATAGTAAGATTAGGTAGTATACCAATCAGTTATAATATATAGCTATCTAAAAGATAAGGAGAGTTATCCTTCCTAAGATGGTTATAGAATACACTTGCTTTCTCCAATTAGACTGACCTAGGGGAAATATGCTAAAAATATAGCATATGCCTTACAAATAATATTCCATTTCAAAACTTAAAAAATAGAACATTGTTTAATTTACTCATGGGGCCTCTACTTGTTGTTGCTAGAGGAGGATGTTCATGGCTTTAGTATGCTACTCATCGGCTAGCTTTAACTCCACAACAAGGTTTAGGATACATTTTTCCTCTTGATATACCAAGTCCTTGAGTTCTCTATCATTTTTGGCCATGTCTTGTTTAATGATCCTAACTTAATTTATCTTTTCTCCAACATTGAATATCATTTCTAGGATCTTACTATTATCAGCCCCAAATTTGCCTTGGCTCTTTCCTTTGATTTCTTGAGTTACCAAAGTATCCCTATGTTTGAATTCTTCATCACTTATGATTCCAAGGGTAGTGGGTTGTGCAAACTTTATAAGCATTGACCTAATAAGATGTCCAATCCTTACAATTAGCTCATTATTATCTTCTAAGAGTCTTTTCACATTATTATGTCATATACTCAAACTTTGAACCTTGTCAACCATAATTTCTAATATTATGCTCAGGTGTCCCAAATTGATGGTTTTGAAGCCTAGGATCTAACTCTTTGCTTGAATATTGAGATGTTTATCTATTTTTTCTTCTAAGGCTTTCCATTGGGTGACCAAATTCTTAGTTAATACACTCTACCATGTTAATGCACTCTATCTTAGCTTCATTATCTTGAATGCCTCAAACATGTCATAAAATGACTCATCAAACATTTTGGTCATTGCCTTAGTTACTAATAAAATTGCTTATATCTCCAAGTTTTCTTTTTCCTTTTACAAATTATAGATCTTCAGTTTCATTCCTTTAACTCCTACTTTTGATTGTGTTGATTGAGCCTCAATAAATCTCTCTACATATTCCTCATGAATGGTAGCTTCACCCAACTATTATCCCCCAATTAGGGTTAATTCTATAAAGGGATCCACCTTTTATAAGGTGAATTACTCTACTCCCACTATAACTATCTTAGTGTTAATCCTCTCCAATGTAGATGTCTCTAGATTAAAATACATAGTTGTGGATGACTCTATAAATTTTAGAGGATTTGAGACCTCTACACTTTTTCTACTTGATGATCCTAGAGCATCCATTCTTATTATTTCAAGTCTTAGAGGGACTAAAATCCTTCTCTCTTCAAGTTATTTTACCATGGCCCTAATCCATGGTTTCATTTCATCAAGCACTTTCACATTTTGAACTTGTGTGATTGCCCATGAGTGTGAGAGAGAAGGAATCTTTTGTAATTTTCCATAAATGAATTGGTTAGGAATGACTAGTCCATGAATTGGGAATTCCTTACTGAATAGATTAGCTTCACTAATGCGGTGAGTGAAGGTCAATCATGGCCTCTTCTTTGGTCCAACAAGAACCAATGTTAGCTCTAACATTCTCTTTTCTTGGGATGCCATAGGGACAAACTATTTTAATTTCTCTCTTTCAGGCTCTCTTACATGGATTTGAGTCTCCTCAAATAGTTCTTCTTCCCTCTTAGTATCATACACCTCTATAAGTTCTTTGAGGTAACCCTCAAGCATCTCTTCTATCTCTAAGGCTATCATATCTATGTAATGAATTGGGGAAGGTGGACTTTGTGGGAGTGTTGAAGATGAGGACCCCTCTCTATGTCCCTATTCCAATTTCACTTGTCCCATTTTCTCCTTACCATGACTTTGTTCATCCTGAGCTTACAAAATTTACCCATGAGGCTATAGTTATGGATATCCTACTTGGGGTTGTTCTTGGGTTATCCTAGATTGTCCAAGTAGCAAGTGATATTATAAAGGATGTATTTTCCATGCTTCTTCATATGTATTGTCATCCCTAGTCAATATGTGTTCTAGTTTGATGTTATGCCCTTAGATCTTGGCCAAAACCTCTTCATAATTCTTAGCCTTAATATAAATGGTGTAATGAAAACTAAGCTAATGCATGTACTCAGGCTTAGGGAGTTTCTTCTCCTTCAAATGACTACTCACTATGTTCTTAGGATCCCACATCTTGAGTTCATCAAGATAAAATCCAAATGAATCCTTATTTTTATCCATGGTATCAACCTATTTCCAATCCTAAAGTATAGTTCTCCCAATGTTTAGAGGGAAGGGATGGGAAATACCCTTCCTCTTTTCTTTGCAAATCCCACTAAATGCCATTGATGAGCTATGAGTCAATTTATTTCTCCTCTAGGTTATTATAACATAAAATGGTAGTCTATAAGGTTGGTACATGATCCCCTCAATCTTGATGACTATGCAATTAGTGTAATACCAGATGTCACCCATCATTTCAACATGCTTCTTGATGAGTGGGTGTACCTTACATATGGGAATACCTATGATAGCCTATATTATGTGCTAGGTAGACATAGTCATAAATAAATTGTATATGGTTTTATAGTTAAAGATAGGTAATTTGGAGTAATGGTGGTAGATGGTGGTTTTTCCCTCAAGAGACCAATTTGTAATACTAGGTATGTTGATTAAGGTAAGAAGGGCATCAGTATGTATAGCATCATATAAAACTACTTAGATGTCTTCCTTTTGATGGAAATGAATTGCTTGGCTAAGAAGACACTGATCAAATCTCCAATTGGAAGGGTGAGGTTTTATTCCACCATGAAATATACATAGGGGACCTAGATTTTATTTACATAGGTGGTTGAGTGTGATCTAAAGGCCTAGTTTAATAGGGCCATTATAACTTTAATTCCCTCCTTGAATTAGATTATTGGGATTTTTCCTTCAAATTCCCTAAAGATAAGTGGTTCTTGGTGTAACCAAGGTCTAATAATAGAGTCTAGGTAATAAGTGTTGGTTCATTCCTTAATTTTATATAGGTCCACATGGGGGAGATAAAGCTTATAATATTTCTCAAAATCTATAATAGAACTATAGGATATCTTTTTGAAATTTCCTCCTTGATGATCCATTCATTATCTAACCTAAAATCAATAAATATAAGAGTGAGGATGTTTATACAATGTACTTCCTTAGGATTTACAGTAGTGTGGTGGAAGTCAGCCATCTAGACAATAACCAAGTCATAATGTCTTTTACTCACTATAGCAATCCTCTACTCCTATTTTTTAATTTGATTTAATTCTTCCACCATGAAGAAGAGTTTGGACCAATTCCTAATACCTGGGACATTTAATACTTTAAGGTCTAATTTGGTATCCTTGAAGATCCATCCCTTGTTGTCTGTCGATAAGTAGAGCTCAATATCTTCCTTTAACTACTACTTATAGGCTAGCATGGTCTTTTTTTATCAAATTATTCCCACTGGTTTGCAAATAGGTATTTGTGAAAGATTTTTTGTACTCAAAAACATAATCAAGCTCTGTTTGGATCAAGTTGTGACCAAATGAATTTAATTGGGTAATTTTTTATGTAGGGTTCAAGGTTTTCAAGCTTTAATGGTAGGATATATCAGACTCTATCTTATACATGCCTTGGATTTGATTTCAACCTTTACCTTTATAACTTTATATTTTTAATCTCACAATATCTTTGTTTTTCCTTTTCTACTTGTGTGGTGCCTATATGGTATTAGTCTACACCTTTTATGTCATTTTTCATAAATGCCTTTGAGCATTAGCCATTGGTATTTTAAAATTCCCTCTTTATTTTTCTTCATTAGATTAAAATATTATATTATCATGAATCATTGATCATAATCTAGGCCCTTTGCCTATGATTGGCTCCTTTTAACCAAGCCTTGTGGTTATGACACTTGGCATCTTTGAGTGCCTTTCTCATGCTACACATCCTTTGCCAATCCTTTTACCATTCAAGCATTGGCCATATGGTGAGATCATAGGGATTTTAAAATTCATGAGCCCCTTCATGATATTTGATCACCCTCTAGAGATAAATAATGAACTGTAAGATCACCTTGTTAGGTCTGCCTCGAATGTGATTTCACCATGCATTGAGATCATGGGCTCTTGAGGCCTCATTGAAAAGTATATGGGAGCCTCACATCATTAGATCATCTTCCAATGATAAAGTGTGAACCATTGATATAAAGATATACCCAAACTTTAAGTTAGTTATTATTAAAATTAGACTTAGGCTTAAATTACTCAGGCTAAGTTTTCTTACATGTTTATTAAGTATGAAGCAAACCATAGGATAAGGGATTTATGTCTAAGTTTTATGAATTATATAAAGGGGGGCCAAGGTTAAATGTTCTAAGCCAATTTTTATGTTGTGTTTAAATAAACACAATGTATACATTGGTCTAAAATATTTAATCCAAGGCTTATAAGATATGCTCAAAACGATCAACATGACATAATAGTCTAATAACAATAGGATTTTATTGTATTGACAAAATAGATTAAAACCTTTAGCTAAAAGTAAATTGGTCTATGTCCTACATAAAAAAAATATCATTTTAAAATAAGACTTAGTATAAGTCTATAGTTTATGTTTCATGGTAATTAAACAAAATACCATGGAGACCTTAAAGCATAAATTTAGACTAAGTTTTATTTTTCATATTTTTAGACCATAAGACCATTTCCACATTTTCGAAGTTAAATATTTTTAGTATTTGAGAACTTTCAATCACTTCCCTTAGCTTGTAAATCAATTTTTTATCCTTTTAGCAATATTTTCGAGTGTATTTTGATCTTGAGTAGAATAATTATTTAGCTTAAATTTTATGGTCTCATAAGCATCAAATACATTCTCATGGTCATCAAATAATGGTCATACACACATCAATTTTAAGATAGTAAATATTTTAATTTGATGTTCTTGTAGGCATCAAATACATCTTCGTTTATGTCAAATGATGATTGTGTGAATGACAATTTTAACCTCATCAAATTATTGTGATCTAATATGAGAGTGCCACTTGGCACCTCTATGGGGCTTCCAAGGATCCTCGACTTGATTCACTCCATTGAATCAAAAGTGGTGATGAAGTAATAGATGTAAGATTATGATCTAAGAGCTTGCTCATGATTGGTTGCTTTGGTTAGATGGTCCCCTTTGATTTTGATCCTTGAATTTAAGGGTGCCACATGTCGATCATTTAGGACTTTTTAATCCTTTAACCTTACAACTGTGCTTCAGTCCATCTGATCAAGTCCTCATAATGAAGTGAGAACCATTGATCATGATCTAAGGGATTGAATATCATTGGTATAAGGGGTTATGTACATGATTTTGTTAGTCTTTCCTCACATCATCTAAATGGAATGTTGTGATAAAGCATGGACCATCAGATCATTTAAGGTGCATGTTGTTTAAGTCAAATCTTAATATTTTCTTGCTCTATTGGATTGAATGTAGAAATAAAGTGAGCATCATTGGTTCCTATGAGATGCAAGGAAGTTAAATTAGGATGATGATAATATAAAAGACTTAAGCCAAGGTATTTGAGGCTAAGGCCTCGATTGTATTAATAAATACATAGTGGCCTTAAAATTAAAACCTTAGGCTAAGGTATAAATAAGAGACTGATCTAACATAAAAGTGGACTCGAGGAACTAGAATTTATGCTAAGATGTTAAGACTAAGGTCTTGTTTGTATTAATAAATATAATGCAGCCTTGGGATTAAAATATTAAGTTAAGTTAGGAAATATTAAAAGGACCTTGTGGAATGAAAAACTAGTTAGGCATACAAGAAACTTCTAAAGGGAAAACCATAAAAGGGACCAAATATTGTAGGTTAAGTTTTAGTGATGTTAAAAAACATGATCAATATTAAGATATGAAATTTATGTTTAAGTATAAGGTAAATTTTAAAAGGATCCCACCAGTTTATCTCCCACCAATATTCAAATTTAAACTAAGGGTTATAATAGGGTTTTGAAACATTAATTTCTCAAGGGAAAATGCCATGGAACCTACAACTAAAATTAATAAAGACCATTTATTAGTATTGTTAGTCACAATTAAAGAAAAACATAGCCAAGTAAGCTTACTTTTGATAAAGTGTATGATATTCAAATTCTAAAAATAACTTCATCATGCCATATTTTCATGTTTAACATCTAGGGTTTCCTAAGGGTACCAATTTTCATAAAATGGTGGTATGTTGGTCCCAATAGTAGCTTGGTCATTATTGGTTTGGTGAAGATAGGCATGTCAAAAATCAAGTGTGATGGTGTAACTAATAATGGTGGTTGGGTCTTGGTTGTGACAACTAATTTCCTATTCAAAATAGAGGGATGAGGCCCCAAGATTGAGGGAAAGGTTGAGGAAAGTAGGAGTTTGGCTCTCTAGCCTTTTACTATCTTTACTTCCTTGGTCAATATAGTTTTATGGTTGGTTGTTGGGTTTGGTGAGGTAAGATCTACTTTCATAAATGGGTGATTAAGGATCTATGTGGGGAATGTGCTAATGTTTTTTGTTGGTGTGGTTAGAGAAGGTGATTTGGTTTCTTGGTGGTTGGTTATTTTGGATGGTTAAGGAATAGTTAGTTTGGTAGAGGCTTTCATTAGTTTGGTTGGTAAGATAGGAGTGTGGATAATAGAATAGGTGGGTTAGTCTAGTAATGGTGTGGTTAAAGGTTATTTCTTGGTGATATAAGGTAATCCTAATTGATTTCAAAAGGTGGATTGATCCATGTCAGAGTTTGAGACCAATTCTAATTTCTACACTAACTTAGAAAATGGTTTATATACTAGTTTTGGTCCATAGATAGTGGACTTGAAAGATAAGACCATATATTGAGATAGAGGGACAAAAACTAATAATTTTACTCAATAAAAATATGTAAGAATTGAATGGGAGACTCCTCTATGAGAGGTGAAACATGGTGGCTTTCTCTTTAGGAATGATCTCTAAAGGGATAGTAAATTGCTCGGTGGTTGAGGGAGAAGGTAAAATGGATATTTTTTCTAGTATGTGAGTGGAAAGAGGGGTTGATGGCTCCACTACCTCAATAAGTGGAGGATAAGAAAGGAGTAATTCCTTGGTTTGAGTCTCCAAAAGAGGAGAAGGTAACTCCACTACCTCAACAAGGGGAGAGGGTAAGGAATAGATAGATTTGTCAGTAGGTTCTTTAGCAATGAGCATGCCAAGAATGATTTTAATAGTATGCGTATCATGATAATACTCAACCATGTTTCTCTCATTTTTGGTAAGCACATGATTTGGGAAAGGTTGCATAAATATGTCAAGGGCATGGTTTTGAGGTGTATTGGGGTTATCCAACATAATCTCCCCCTTATCAATGAGATATTAGATAATGATCTTGAAGGTACTACACATACTAATGTCATGCCCTACTACTTAGTGGAAAGAGAATAGATCATTATAATTGTACCAACTAGGTATATGATGAGAAGATAAATTTTTTGAGGTTGTTCGATAAGGGGAAGCTGTATGATGTTGGCCTTTAATAAATTTTATAGGATTGAAGCATAATATTCTCCAAGTGAAATAAATTACTTTTGGTTGTTTTTGTTTTGATTCCTCATGTTTTGATTTAAGGAACTAGAAGAATTTTATTGTTTAATAGATGGTGTAAAATCATATTTAAGGACAACCACATTTTTAGTTTCCTTCCTTTTATTTAAGATGTTGGTTTGGTTGCTAATTTTGGAGGAAGAAGCCTCATTAGTTTTGTAGGTAGAGTTCTTGTTCTTTAGTTTTATCTTTACTTTGTTGATGGCTCTATTCTATAGTTTATGTGCCATGATAAAAGCCTCATTAATGGTTATGAAGCTCAGAACATGCAATGTGGAAGGCATGTGATTGGCACATGCTCAAGATAAGAGTTTAATTAATTTAGGTTAGGGCGAGGAAAAGTATCGTTGGTTGCTTGGGCTTCACCAATGAGCTATAAAATTAGTAATGGATTCATCATCAAATTACTGGATAGAGTATAGGTCAGTAATGGAAACCTTCGTAGAGATATTTATCAATAAGTGATCTAATAAAGTTTGAGCCATCTAGGTGAAGGAGAAGAGGGAATGCTTAGTTAAGGCATTATACTAATCTAATGTCAGTCCTTACAAAGACATAGGAAAAGTGTAGAGAAGGAAGGCATCATCATAGGCAATAAAATAACATCAGTGTCTAAATTACCTAAGGTGCTATTGGGGATGCTCATTACTCTAAAAATTGGAGAAATTAGGAATATTTCACTAAGGAAGATACTGTCAGATAGGGATAGATGGGTGAATGGTTTCATTATAGATGTGGTCATATGATAAGATGTGATATCTAGAAATACATGAATCTAATGTAGTCATCTCATCCATGAGCATCTTCATAAGGTCTACTTGGGGTTCTACACCCTAAATGTTATAAGGTGAATATTTTTATGATGGTTGGGTGACATATTGATAATTGGTAAGAGAGTGAGGATCCATCACATATTGGTATGTATATATTGATGGTTGGGTGGAAGATATGTAAGGGTAGGTAGATGCAGGTGGTTGGGTACTAGGTAGGGGTACATAACCTTATGGGTTAGGGATATAACCTAGGTCTAATGTAATGGGCACTTTTTGGGTAAGAGAGATGGTTAGGTTGGTAATAAAAGGAATGGTAGTGACCTTTGTGATAATTGAGGGTAAGGTAGAAGGTATAGGCACCACAAGATTTTGAAGTAGGGTAGTGGTTAGCAGATTATAGGTAGTGCTGACCAAATTTGACTTCTTAGTCAAATTTGGGAACCCTTAGGAAAAATATTAATGTTTAAAAATTTAAATGGGTCTTATTTTATTGTCATAAGAGATGTAACTTGCTATATGATGTCATTTGGGGTCATATTAGTCTTAGTCTTTGTCACATTAGCTAATTTATCCTTTTGGGGGTCATCTTATGTCATTTTGAGGGTCATTAATGACTTTTTCACATTTATTAAGGTTCTTAGGTGTCCCATTTTTATGTAAAACATCCAAGAGATCAGTTTAGATGTTTGACATGTCAAGTACATCAGATACTTATAGGCTTCCGAGCTAAAATTAAGAAATTAGCTCAAAAAGGGGGAAATTGGCACTTGTACAAATTCTTGGGAAGTGTGACATGTGTGGTAGTTTGTGAGGGGTCCATAAAAAATTATAAAAATCATATATATTCTTTTTTTACATAGGAATTTTAAATTTGAGGTTAGAACCATTCTGTACTTTTTTGCTTTTTGGGACATATTGAACTAGCCTTTAGGTTTTTACTTAATATGGATAGTATAGGTAGTTTCAAACAAAATTCCTTTGATGGATGATATTAAACTAGGATACCTTAATTTTAATATATGTATTTTATAAAATTATAAAATTTTCTTTATGAATAGTCACTAACAAGTTGATTGTTTAGATTTGGTAGTAGTTTGATTCACCCTATAGGTTTTTCACATTTTCTACCAATTCCATACAAATCAGTTTGTTATGTTGTCTCTAAATGATGTTAGATTAATTATCAGATGGTATACATTCTAGGTTTAATAATTAATGAAGTTTGGATGATCAAATTTTTCCTATCATATAAGGATGTGTCACCATGTATGGTTTTAGTTGAATTGTTTTGGTTTGTTGAGTGTATTTTCTTGTGGGCAATTTTTTAAACTAGAAAGGAGTGTCCTAAAATTATTTGAGTAATAAAACCATTTCCTTAAGTGTTTTTAACTCACCATGATATTCATTGAGTATCTTACAATATTATTTTATTCTTTCTATTAATTTGCTGCTTAGTGTCTATTGAATTCCATGAACATACAAATGGTTACAACATAATAAAGGGTGTTTTGAAGCTATTATAAAAGTTTTATTCAATAGTTTATCCTTTTAAAGGTTAAAAGTTTCAATTAATGTGTTAAGAGACCTCAAAATAATCATACCACTACTCAATCTCACTCTCACTACCTTGCAACTTAGATTTGTACCTACAAGACTCCTACTGACATAATCCTTGAGTGTTAAAGGTTTGAAATACACCATATATTCTTAAGAGATGACTAAATATGGGTTAGAGTTTTGTATTGGATCATAAAAGTTCATATTCAATATTAAGTTTCATGGTATACACTTATACCCCACTATGGTGTGTCAAATACCCACCTATAGGTGGTTGGATAGAATGCCTGAATGCTTAAAGGAAGAGTCTGAAATGGTATTGACACCATTTTAGGGTTTTGGAACACATAATCAAGTTTGAAAAACAAATATAAATTTCATTTGAGAAAAGGGAGTATGGAAACATAATTGAAGACCCAAAAAACTATATTTAGGCCTTTTTGTCCCAAAATGGCCAAAATAGAGGCCTTAGTGGTTTCAGTAGGCCTCCTAAAATGCACTTACAAAAGGTTTTGAGTCCTAAAATTTCGTATACATGTATCCTATATCTCAGTTAAGGAATTTATCAATTTTTTGGGAAGAAATAATATAATGTGATAAGCCTTTGAGGGTCTTAAAAGTACTCCAAAATACACTAAGATGTTTTAATGGCATCTACAAGATTGTGAAGATGTAGACAGTTTTTGACACCTTGAGTAGTAAAAAATGCATTTATTAATATTTTTAATGGTTTAGAAGATTAAATGGAATTATAAAGTGTCAATGAAAACTATATAGAAGTATTAATTTGTGTTTTGATCCTCCAAGCTTAGGTTATATCCATACCTTATGATAATTAACACCTACAGTAGACTCTCCAAGAAGAAACTATCCTAGTCAAAGAGAAAAGGCATTTTTTTGAGTCCTAAATGAGAAATATAGGAATGATCAATTTATATATGAGATATGGAACCTTATAATATTTTAAAAATATTTTATATACACCATGAAAGTTTTTAAGAGATCAAGACCTACATGCCTAGAGGAAACAATGACCATTTGTTGCTTTAAGAAGATCTAAAAGCATCCACACTTATTTAGATGGATAGGTGAGTTGAGAGACATATAAATAACCTATAGTACCATTTATAAAGTTGATAAAAGTTTCATAACCTCTGTTATGCACTCATAGTCCATACAAATGCTTGAAGATTATACCTACAACTGATAAAGGAAGCTTGTGGATAGACAATGAACAAGGTTTGTCACTTCTTGACATCAGAAATACTATATAGGTGGTTTAAGTGATTATAAACATGAATAAAGTGACTCTAAGGATTTTTAAAGACACATTTTAACCTTTTTTCAAGTTTGAAGGATCCACAATAAGCTACAAGGGTTAGAAAAGAATGTCCTAATCATTGACCTAAGTGTAAGGTTTGATGATTAGCTTGAGAATGTTCATATGGGTTATAAGAATGATAATTTATTATGATATCATACATTAAGATAAAAATTCATACACTTAAAAAAAATTCTAATCAATCCATGTGACCACCTAAAACTAACCTAAAGTGTGTCAGTCATGTTTAAGGCAATCAATGTAATCTTAGCTAAGAAAGAGTTATTTCCAAGTTGAAGTGTATGAGGAGAAATTTAGTGAGTTATAGGAATAATAATAATAATAATAATATTTTTCACTCAAAAATTATCCTAAAACTCCATTCTTAATTCCTAATGCATACATAAACACCTACAAGCAGGATTGTCATAGTCAAGGAAGGGTTTACGGAAAGTGGAGGGCTAAATGAGTCATGAACCCTATAAGAGAAATAATAAGGTGTGAATAGTTTAAAGGGGATTAATAATGATACAATTTATTCCTCAAAATTTTCAAGACATTTCTAAGGTGCTCAAATTCTCCCCTCACTTGGCAAATGGACTACAATCCATACAAAAAAGCTATGAAACCCTTGGTTCAAGGGGTAAACATAAGGAATAAACTAAAGGAAAAGGTTTTGAATGGTTTAAAAATATAAATGTGAAAAATTTAAATATTTGAATTAATGTATAAACATCTTAGGATTATAACATGATATTGGAAGGATCATCTATAAGGAGGTTTGGGAAAAAATACAGGAAAATAGGGTTTTCTAGCTCCTTTTTTAGAGAGATTGAGTTGGTTAGGTACCTAAATGAGGGATTCTAACATTTAAATTTTTTAAAGATCCTAATTATGTCCTTATAAAACTCCAAAATCTCTCATTTTTTCATAATTAATAGGGATATATCTCTCTATTTTGTCTCAAAGGTCAACTATTCAAGAAAATTAGAACTTTGGTTTGCCCAAGAAAAAGATGAAAAATGATTGAATGTTAAACGATGGGGCCTTGGTATATTAAAAAATCATTTTTTTATGTTTATTAAATGTTTAATAAATTATTATTAACGCTCACACAATATCCAATCCCTTATAATTACCTAGTTGTGCATGCATACAGTCCACTTTGCCATGGTTCCACTAGGCCAAGTTGACAAAAGAAAGGAAAAGTGATGAAATGAATGTTGGATAAGTTGTGTCATGGTTTTTTAAGAATAAATGTAGTATCATAATACATATTAGACCATTATAATCATATTATAATAGCTCAAATGGCCTAGACTAGTAGAGAGTGTGCTAAACCCATTAGGCTTCAAAGAGACCTAGAACCATGTTGAGATCTATCTTCATTTATAACTATTGGGATGAAATTTGGTTGATTGAAACATGATCATATGATTTATATAGATGTGTTATATACCTTTTAACGTAATTAAATCTATAGGAGAGTGTTTTCTAAGCCTTGACATAGTCCAAACATGTAAAATGAGAGTTAAACAAGCTCAATGGGTGTTTTAAAATACTCATATCCTTTCTAATGCTATGCATGGGAACTAGAGGGATTGAAGGAATTTATCAGGGTCCATTGTCATCAATATTTTAGAATTTTTAGGTAGGCCCAATTTCCAATCTTTATGAACAAAAATTAAGACCAGACACCTCTCTAAAACCCTTATAAACACTCATAAGGTCCTGATTGGAGAAATGTTTCAATTGAATAATCTATATGTAATTGAAGTTACATGAAAATAAATTTAATATATAGAGGAATCATTCAATCTCTCAGAAAATCAAGGAGGTGTATGGAATTATATGGATAATATGCAAAACAATGATTTTCTCACCATTTTTTGTGTTTTGTAGGTTCTATGATTTTTATAGAGGTGAAACCAAGTTTTATGGGAAAATAAAGACATATTATATCTAATTATGGTCATTTAATCCTATTTAAGAGTTTATAAGTTTCCAAACTAAAGATCCCCTTTCAGCCAATCAAAATTGGCATGGTGCACGTAAGGGTTAAAAGTGTGGAAACCTCAATTAGATGTCCTTTTAAAGAATTTTTGATAGTTATAATGCCATGGATAAGATTTAAATTTGTCATTAAACATCTCACATGTATTTTAATTGGAAAATTAAGACTTATTTGAGGCCAAGTGTGAGGGGTGACTAAAACAAGGAGTTTTAAGACTGTAGGTAATGATTGCTTCATTTCAAGAGTTTCCAAATGAGTAGGATCAGAACCAATGCATGAAATTATATTATTTAAGGAATTAAATCTCAGAAAAAACACCATACCTATCTATATTTACTTTTTGGATGTTAAAACAAGTACAAATTATGAAGGGTGTTTTTTGTTCACAAACAAGGAGTTTTATGCCACTTTTCACAATTTTCATGGTTTGTATGGACAATTGGACCTCTTGAAATTACATGTATCACATAAAATATATTATCCATGTATTTTTAACTAATATTATCAATTTTAAACATATAAAAGTGACCTTTATACTTTTTTTCTTGTCTCTTCTCTCAAAAACTATAAATATGCACTTTTTTGGCTCTTTTTGACAACCTCTATTGGTTATTTGGGAAACTCTAGCCAAATTTTTACATAAATGAATATTTAATAAATAATATAAATTATTTTACCACTCACATGCTGTACTATTTATTATTTATTGAAAGCTTGTTGGTCTTGTCTAGTGAAAGATCTTCTTTTCTATCGTGTTCTCCTTGATTATCTACCAAGTGTAGAGAAAGAGTGTTATTTAAGGTCTTTATTAGTATTATTTTCTAAGTTTATATATTTATTATAATTATTTTATAATTTTATTTCTTCATTTAATCATCTGTTTCTCTTTTAATTATAAAATACCTTCTTAAATCTAACATGTGAAACATTGATGTGACAATGCATGTGGAGTTGTGAGTTTTGTGTGAGAGAAACTTTGTTGGTATTTAAGTAGCATATATTTATTTAAATATGAGGATATTAAACAATTTTTCTTCAAATTTTGGTCTTAGTTGTTTTCTTAACCCTTTTCATACACAATTTGATAGTTTAGAAAGTGCTTTAAAGAATGCATCAAGGGGACTAGTCCTACTAGAGATTCATCTCAAAAAAATTGTTACCCATAGCAAGAGAGATGTTTCCATTATGCCACGTGGATGAGGAGAGATAATAATTTTCTCAAGGGTTAAAGTCCAAGTGTCAACAATTTTTTGCATTCTTGGTGGGTCTCTAAGTCCTAAAAGATTGTCCAAGATTGGTGTTGGTCTTGGCATAGTTGCAATTACAAGATCATCTATAGTCAGTACCTAGTGACACCATTGAAGATTTTAAGTCTTTTTTTGATGATTAGTTCATTATTTATATGAAAAAGGTAACCACTAGGTATAATTATAAAGGTATACCATTTGATTTTGTTCAATTACCTTTATATTTTGCCAAAAGGTTTAGGTTTGTGAATACCCATCCTTATTCAAGAGAGTTGGTGTTTAAGAAGTCTAAGATCTTTTCTAATTCAATCCATAATACAAAAATTTCACATTATAATATGGAAAATATATAAAATTTTATGCCTTTTACTAGATCATCTCCTTTAAACCTTACCCAATATGATAAAATTCAAGGATTAACCCTTAAGAGTGTTCCATATTTTAGTTGAGAATGTTCTATTACTTCCATTGAGCACATTAGAAACATAGATTTTATTTTTTAATATGCATCATATTACTCAAGATAATGTGGATATTAGGTTGTTAGATTTGTCTTTGAAAGGAAAGGTTTTGGATTGGTATAGGACTCTACCTAAAAATTCTATTAGTTCATGGGATGAACTAGGAGATCTATTGACTAGGAGGTTTGGAGAGAAGAGTGATTATTTATCTCTTGTTGAGAAATTAAACACTATCAAGAGTGGACCACATGATTTTATGCAATATTTTAACACTAGATTTCAAAAAGCATGGGATATAATTCTAGCTCTTGTGAGGCCTACTCTAAATTATGCATTCTTGTACTATCTAAAACCATTGAATAGTGATGTAGCTATGATTATCCAATCCATGGGTGGGAATACACTCCTTTCCTTATGAGATAGCCATAAATGTTGAGAATTATCTCGTTTAGGTAGGAAAGATTGCTCTTAGGCCTCAATGCCTTTATTCCTTTATTTTTAGCTTCTTAGTCAAGTGACATTACCTACCTTGGTTCATTTGCCTAGTAATGAGAAATCTACCATTATTCCTTCCAATGAGATCCATTGTGTTATAATTTGGTCACTAATGATTTGGTTTCCCTTAAAAGGAAACAAATCCAAAGTTATAGGCCATATCAATCCTATAATCAATTTGGACAAACCAATAAACCTCCTTTTTAAGGTAATGCTCAAAGACAAGATTAAATCACCCAATCTAGGCCTTATCAAAGCTACAAACCTAATACTCACTCATCTTATAAATATCTTGTTCCTACTAAAAATAAATTTTTTCAAGAACAACCATGTTATCCATTAGTTGATCAAAATCAAGAACAAGTTGTTTATTCAAATGAAATGCATAATCGAACCATGGCAATGCATGGAAACCAAGTACCACAAGTTCTAAATTTTGAGATGTTAATGAAATATGGGAAGGAAAATGGTCAAGTTAAATCTGATGATACTCTCATCAATCACTTTGAGGTATATTTGTGTGCCATAAATCATTTATCAAACCCAAACAACAACGATGATAGTGTATCTTCTAATACTAGATCCAGAAAGAGGGTTGTTGAAGAGGCTCAAAGAGCCAATCAAGGACCTATTTTGACCCCTACATCATCTCCAGTGATGAGTGGGTATAATTAATATCCTAAGGTGAAATAAAATTTGATATTTCAAAACATAAGGCCAGCTCTTACACCTCCACCTCCACAAGCTACATCCCGAAGTGTTAGTGCTCCCAAAGAGCTTCCTAAGGTGACTAATCCTTCCATCAATGTGGTAGATCAGATAAATAATATACACATGAATATATAATTTTGGTAATATTTTACAATACTAGGGTATAAATATATAATCCAAAAATATTTTCATGGATTGGGTAAGCAAGTTGGCTCATCTAGGAATGACAATGTTGTTCTAGTTAATGGAACTCAACCTATAGATGGGCACATGAAAAAGAATGAGAGAACTCCTCATTTATAAATATTTATAAAAATTGGTTATTTTTTGGTTAATAATTTCATAATATATAATGGGGTTAGTACTTAATTCATGCCCAAGTGTATAGTAGATAAACTAGGCCTCAAATACAAGCCAATGACTAAAGGAGTCTTATAATTGGATAGATCACCAACCAAGACTTTGGGGGTACTTAAATATTTGAATTTGATCCTTCATGTTTTTACTACATTTTATATTAATTATGATGTGGTGGTGGTATATTTACCTCCATAATTTTCCATTTGCTTGTTAAGATATTTTATAGCTAAGATAGGTGGATACTTGGTAGCCAATTGGTCCTACATGGTGTTTAGGATAAAGTATGGCACTGAATTAAAGATTGAGTTACAACCTATTTATAGTTATCACTTGGATCCTTAATAACCTAAGGCACAGTTATTAAATATACTATCATTGATGAAGAGGAACTCCACATTGACCAATCTCCATCATCTTCCCTTGAAGGAGTTTCTGATTCATTCTGAGAAGAATGGGGAGATGAGCATTACGAGCATGATACTTACAATTTCATTAAGGAATATGGTCTCAAGGTGTATTATATGAATAATAAGGACTATTTTATACCAAAATTATTGAATCCAAGTAAGAATGTGAATGTTCTATGGTAGGTCTTCTTTCATGGATCAAGAAGCAAGATTGGGGCAGCTGGTGGAATAATGTTGGTTTCACCTTATAAATAAAGGTACTATCCAACATTTAGATTTAAATTATCATGTACTTGTAATGTATAATAATATTATTCCCTTGTTCATGGCCTTAAATTGGAAAGGAAAAGAGGTGTCAAATAATTACAAGTGTTTAGTGATAGTGAGTTAATTGTGAACCAAGTTAGAGGGCAAAAATTTGACCAAGAACTCTTTGCTCAATTCCTATAAGCATAGGGTTTGGAATATTGTGGAAGATTTCAAGGATTTAAAACTAAATTATATTCCAAGAGAGGATAATAAAAATTCTAATATGTCCACAAATATTAGAGCTTAATTTTATGTTTCAAAAGGTATACAAGAAGACTAGAACCAACCTTATCTAAAGGTGATTGTAAGGCCCTCCATACCAGATAATGTCACTAATTGGAAAGTTTTTGATAGTTAGAAAAAAATAGATATTTTTATATAATATTAGGTTTATTTTTATCCTAAGAATTATTCCAAACTACATCAGCAATATGGAGGGTAGATTATCTAATTGAAATCCAATAAGCTTCCTAAAGGTCTAGTTACTCTTAAAAGCATATTCAATGAAGATGACCAGATAAAGAAGGAAAAGGTAAGCATGTATAAAAATTAAGAGAACTATGAGAAGGTATAAATATTTAAGTATAAGCTACTTTCACTCGAAAAATTATTCAATAGTCAAGAGAAACATGCTTTCATTGAGTTGTGTAAGGAGTTTAGTGATGTCTTTGCATGGGAGTATAATGATTTGAAGGGTTTTGATCCAAGCCTAGCTCAACATGCCATATATCTAGATGAAAATGAGAAGCCTATTAATAAATTACCAAGGCTAGTAAATTATAATATTGAACCCCTCATGAAAAAAATATCACTAAGTCTATTGAGTCTAGAATCATCTTTCTTATCAAGAATTCATCTTGGTTGGCAAATTTAGTCCCTATTAAAAATAAGAATGGGGAGATCAAGTTATGTGTTAAATTGATATAATTTAATAGAGTATCTTTTAGATATCATTATCCCCTTATTTCTATGGAGAAAATTCTACAAGTTGTGGTAGGTAGTGAGATGTTTTCTCTCCTTGACGGGTATTCCAGGTACAATCAGATTTTGGTGAAGGAAAATGACCAATATAAGATGGCATTTACTACTAAATGGGGTACATATATTAAAATGAATTTTGTATTTTATAATGCTGGATACAATTTTTAATGTGTAATGGATATGGATTTTCAAGGACTAATCAATGACATTGTGTTGGTGTATCTTGATGATGTAACAATTTTCTTCAAGGATGCAAATGATCACTTGAATCATCTAAAGTAGATTTTTGAAAGGTGTAGAGAGTTTGGGTTATATATAAACCCAAATAAATGTGTTTTTTTTTTCCATGAAATAAAATTTTTATGGCATATTTTCTCTAAGAAGGGCTTATCCATTGATCTTGAAAGGGTGAGTGCCATCTTGGCATTGTCTTTGGCTAAACACAAGAAACATTTGCAAAGATTCTTAAGGAAAATAAATTTTATAAGGATATTCATTCCTAAATTTACTAACTTGGTTAAGCCTCTAAAATCCATGATAATGAAAGATTAGGTGTTCACTTGGACAAGAACAAGAAAGGAATGTTTTGAGGAAATCAAACAAGCCATTACCCAAGTTCCTTCTCTTGTAAGTCCCAAATATTCCAAGGATTTCAATTTGTATACTTTTGGGAATAAAGAGGTGATCTCTACCATTCTTACTCAATAAAATTATCAGAATTTAGATAGAATAATACCTTATTTAGCCAAGGCTTAGAAGGATATGAGGTAAGATACAATTATGTTGATAATTAAGTGCTTTCAGTTATTAGGAGCCTAAAGAAGTTTAGGCAAATGTTATAAAATAACAAGATTCACATACTTTTACCTCATCCTAGTGTCAAATACTTTATCTTGATTAGGGATTTGAATGAGAATAGGGTAGGTTGGATCACCAAAGTAATGGAATATGATGTGGAAATCAAGATAACCAAGCTAGTGACGGGAAAAGGCTTATGTGATCATCTTGCTTAAAACTTGAAGGAGAAAAATGAGGTTGTTTTGGCACTTCATAATTACCATATTTCAGATATAACTTCATCCATGAGGATTTATACACAAGATAGCTTTCATTTTCTTCAAAAAAATGAGTCTTCACAAGGTCTTGATAGAGTTAGAAGGAGGTACTTAAAATTACAATCCATTCCTTATGTACATGTTAGTGGAGTGATATTTAGGAAATAATTTTAAAGTTTGTTATTGAGGTGTATTTATTTAGATCATATTGACAAAGTGTTGTTTTAGTTACATGATGGACTAGCTGGTGGTCACTTTGCTCTAAGAACCATAGCTACTACAATTATGAGAGTTAGATATTTTTGACCTAGCTTGTTCACGAACACCCATGCTTGGGTAAGGAAGTTTCCAAAATGTGATCTATTTGATGGAATTTTTTTTTTACATTTCCTCTTCATCTAATTCAATTTGATGCACTTTTTATGCAATGGGGTTTGGATTTCGTAGGCCTAATCAATCCACCTTCTAGTGTTATCACAAGTGGGTGTTGACTACTATAGATTAATTCACAAGATGGGTGGAAGATATATATCTCAAGGAGGAAAATGAAATATCAGTTCTTGACTTCAAGGAAGGTATAGTAACAAGGTTTGGATCTCCTTCAACAATAATCTTGGATAATGCATTAGCTTTTCTTGGAGAAAGGATAAGTGAATGGGCTTTAAAGCACAACATCTATCTAAACACCTCCTCCAACTATTATACCCAAGGGAATGGAATATATAAGTATAAAAATAATATTTTAATTAGTATCATAAATAGGAAAATAGGGGATAACCAAAATACTTGGCATTCCAAGTTAAAGATAGCCCTTTAGGCTGATAGGATTACCCCAAAGAGAGTGATTGGAAACTCACCATACACACTTGCTTATGACAGGGAAGCTAGACTACCTATTTCACTTGAGTTACCAACATTGGACCTCACCTATCAGCTATAATTGATGGACAATGAAATCATGGAAGTTAGTTTATATGAGTTGATGGAGCTTGAGGAGATAAGAGATCAAGCTATGCAAACTATGAGAACTCACTAAGAACAAACAAAGAGATACTTTGACAAGAAATATATGATAATAAATTTCAAGGAAGGAGACACTATTCTAAAGTGGGATGCAGCTAGGGTCAATCCTAGAAGACACACAAAGTTTGATGCTTTATGGAGTTACCCATATGTGATCACATAATAAAAACAACACAATGATTTCTAAATCTCAAGGTTGGCTGGAGAGGAGATTCATATCCTAGTCAATGGCATATATCTCAAACATTGTTACTAAGGTTCTCCCCTATCTTTATACACAGTTTCTTTTTTTCCTTGTGTTCCCTAAGTGTTTATGCACATGTGTGAGTTTGTCTTGTGTCTTATTTTACTTTGTTTATTGCTTTGTCTTGATTTTGTTGGTGTGGTGTGTTTGCTTAAGATAATTCCTTGATATTAATCTTAAATAATCCATGGAATCCATTGTCCCTTGGTAGGATAAGGCTATTGGACCTTAGTATAGTATGGATAATACCCCTATGAATGACCATTTTGTAAACCAAATTTGAGTTCTTGGTTAAATTTGGCAACCCATAGGAAAAATAATAATATTTAAACATTTTAATGGGTCCTAATTTTTTGTCATAGGAGATTTAAATTGTTATATGAAGTCATTTGGGGTCACATTAGTCTTAGTCTTTGTCACATTAGCTAATTTGTCCTTTTGGGGGTCATTTTATGCCATTTTAAGAGTCATTAATGCATACGTCACATTTACCAAGGTGATTAGGTGTTCCATTTTCATTTAAAACATCAAATAGGTCAATTAATATGTATGACATGTCAATTACATTAAATACGTGTAGGCTTCCTAACTAAAATTGCATAAATTAGCTCAAAAAGTGGAAAATTAGCACTTGTATAGATTCTTAGGAAGTGTGCCATGTTTGAGAGTTTTTGGATGGTCCCTAAAACATTTTAACAGTAATATATATGCTTTTTTACATTTTAAGTTCAATTTTGAGGCCCAAACCATTCAATAATTTTTTTCTTTCGACAAGCTCAACTAGCCTTTAGGTTTTTACTAAGTACAAAAAGTACAAGAAGTTTCAAATAAAATTCCTTTGGGGGATGATATTAAACTAGGATACCTTAATTTTCATATATTTATTCTATAAAATTATCAAATGTGCTTTACAAACAATTGCTAATAAGTTAACTATGCAGATTTGGTAGTAGTTTGATGCACCCTATAGGTTTTTCACATTTTGAACCAAGTCAATAAAAAATAGTTGGTTATGTTATATATAGAGGATATTTTATGCCTTATTATATGGTATCCATTCTTTTTTTTATAATTCATGAATTTTAGATAATCAAATTTGGTCCATCATACAAGGAGGTGTCACCATGTATGGTTTTAGTTGAAGTGTTCTAGTTTACTGAGTGAATCTTCTTATAGGAAACTTTTTTAATTAGAAAGGAGTGTCCCATAAGTTGATGAGTCATAACACCACTTATTTCCATGTTTTTACCTCACCATGATATTCATTGAGTAGCTTACAAACTTTTTTTCTTCTTTCTGACAATTTCATGCTTAGTGTTTATTGAATTCCATGAACATCAAGGTGGTTAACACATAATGGAGGGTGTTTTGAAGTTATTCTCAAAGTTTTCCTAAATATTTTATCCTTTATAAGGTTAAAAATTACACTTAAGGTGTTAATATACCTCCAAATAAGCATACCACTATTCAATCTCACTCTCATTGCCTTACAACTTAGATTTGCACCTACAAGACTCTTGTCGACATCATCCTTGAGTGTGAAGGGCTTAAAATACAACATATATTCCTGATATATGACTAAAGGTGGGTTAGAGTATTGTATTACTGTATACAAGTTCATATAAAATCTTAAGTTTAATGTTATACACTTATACCCCACTGTGGTGTGTCAAATACCCACCTACAAGTGGCTAGACACAATGGTTGAATGCTTAAAGGAAGAGTTTGAAATGGTATTGACACCATTTTAGGGTTGTGGAACACATAATCAAGGCTGAAGAATCAATACAAATGTAAATTGAGCAAAGGGAGTATGGAAACATAAGTGAAGACTAAGAAAACTATATTCAGGCCTTTTTGTCCCCAAATGACCAAAATAAAGGCCTTAGTGGTTTTGGTAGCCCTCCTAAAATGTACTTATAAATATTGAGTCCTAAAATTTGGAATCCATGTAGCCTCTATCTCAATCAAGGACTCTACTAATTTTGGGGAAGAAATAAAATAAGGTGATAAGTCTTTTAGGGTCTTAAAAGTACTTCAAAACACACTGAGATGTTTTAATGACATCTATAGGATTGTGAAGATGTAGAATGTTTATGACACCTTGAGTAGGCAAAAATTCATTTATTAATATTGGTAATGGTTTGAAAGTTGAAATTTCATCATAAAGTCTCAAGTACCACTATAGAGAAGTATTAATTTGTGTTTTGATCTTCCAAGCTTAGGTTCTATTTGTACACTATGATAATTAACATGTACAATAGACTCTCTAAGAAGAAAATGTCCCAATAAAAGAGAAAAGGAATTATTTTGAGTCCTAAATGGGAAATATAGGTATTATAAAGTGAAATATGCATTTTTTAAGCTCATAATCTATTCAAAAGAGTTTATATACACCATGAAAGTTTTGAAGAGATCAATACCTAGATGCCTTAAAGAAACAATGACCATTTGTTGCTTTTAGAAGGTCTAAAAGCATCCACACTTGTTTAGGTGGATATGTGAGTTGATGGAAATATTAATAACCTAGATTAACATCTATAAATTTTATAAAATTTTCCACTACCTCTTTTACACACTCATAGTCCATATAAATGACTAAGGATTGTACCTACAGCTACTAAAGGAGAAATGTGGACAGACAGTGAGCAAGGTTTGTTACTTATCGAGGTTATAAATACTATATATGTGATTAATATGATCCAAAACATGACTCAAGTTAATATAATGAGTTTTAAAGATACATTTGAACCTTGTTTCAAGTTTGAATAATCCAAAATAAGCTATAGGGGTTAGAAAAGACCTTCCTAATCAAAGACCTAAGCATAAAGTTTGATGATTATCTTGAGAATGTTCACATGGGGTTATAATCATGAGAAGGTATTATGATATCAGACATAAAAACAAACCTTCATACACTTCAAACAAGTTCTAAGCAAGCCATGTGACCACCTAAAACTAACCCAAAGTGTCTCAGTCCTATTTAAGGTAGTCAACATAGTCTTGGCTAAGAAATAGTTGTTTGAATGTTGAAGTGTATGAAGAGAAATTGAAAGATTTATATGAATGGAATTTTTTTTTTTCACTCAAAAAGGCACCTAAAATTCCATTCCCAATTCATAATTCATACACAAACACCTACAGGCAGGACTATCATAGTTAAGGTAGTGTTTAAGGAAAAATAAGGGTTAAATGAGTCATGAACCCTCTAAGAGAAAAAGGAAGGTGTGAATTGTTTCAAGTGGATTAATCATGATTTTATATATTACAAAACATTATTGATACATTTATAAGGTTCTCAAATTCTCTCCTCACTTGGTAAATGGACTATAGTCCGTACAAAGAAGCTAGGAAACCCTTGGTTCCATGGGTAAACATAAAGAATCACTAAAGGAAAAGGTTTTGAATGATTTAAAAATATACATGATAAAAATTTCAAGGTGGAGATAATTTATAAACAACATAGGAGCATATCATGATATTGTAAGGATCATCTATAAGGAGGTTTGGGCAAAAATGTAAGAAAATAAGGTTTTCTAACCCCTTTTTTGGAGAGATTGAGTTAGTTAGGTGCCTAAATAAGGGAGTTTGACCTTAACCTTTGGTATATATCCTAAATATTACATTATAAAATTTAAAAAATATATATTTTTTCCATAATTGATATGGATATCACTTTCTATTTTGTCTCAGAGGTTAACTACTCAAAAAAATTAGAACTTTGGTTTGCCCAAGCAAAGGATGAAAAATGAGTGAATGATCAAATATGGAGCTTTGGGATATTCAGAAAACATTGGGTTATGTGTATGTAAGGTTATATAATTATTATATACACTAACACAAGCTCCAATCCATCAAAATGACCTAGTTGTGAATGCATATAGTCCACTTTGGAATGGTTCCACTAGGCCAAGTTGACAAAAGAAAGGAAAATTGATGAAAGGAATGTTGGAGAAGTTATGTCATGGTTTTTTAAGCATAAATGGAGTATTATAATAAAAAATAAAACATTATAATAATATTATATCAGATCAAGTGGCTCAGACTAGCAGAGCGTGTGTTAAACCCACTAGGCTTCAAAGAGACCTAGAACCATGTTGAGATTCATCTTCATTTATAACCCTTGGGATGGAATGTGGTTTATTTAAAAATGATAATATGATGTATATAGATGTATTTGAGCCATTTTAATGTAGATAAACCTACATAAGAGTGTTTTATAAGCCTTGACATAGTTTAAACATGCAAAATGAGAGTTAAACCACCTCAATGGGTGTTTTCAAATACTCATATCTTTTCTACGGCTATGAATGGGAACTACAGGGATTAAATGAAGTTAGGATGGTCCCTTGGAATTAATATTTTTGAATTTGGAGGTATGTCTAATGTCAAGATTTATGAACAAAGCTTAAGACCAGACACCTCTCTGAAACCCTTATAAACCTTCATAGGACCTGATTGGATAAATGTTGCAATTGAATAATCTAGATGCAATGGAAGTGACATGAAACTAAATATATATATATATATATATATATATATATATATATATATATATATATATGACTCACTCAAGATATCAAACATGCAAGGAGGTGTACGGAACTATATGGACAATATGAAAAATAGTGATTTTCTCACCATTTTTTATGTTTATTAGGGTCTTATGTTTTAGAAATTGAAACCAAATTTGATGGGAAGATCAAGAAAAATTATAACTACCTATGGTAATTTATCCTAATGAAAAGTTTATAATTTTCTAAAATAAATATCCCCTTTTAGCCAGTCAAAATTGACAGGTGCACATAAGGGTGGAAAGTATGGAAACCTCAATTAGATGTCATTTTTAAGAAAGTTTGAGAGGCATAAGGATATGGATAAGATTTAAAAGTCTTATTAACCCTATCCCATGTATTTTTATGGGAAAATAAATAATTATTTGAGGCCAAGTTTGAGGGGTGATTGAAATAAGGTGTTTTAAGACTGCAGACAATGATTACTTCATTTTAGGAGTTTCCAAATGAGTAAGATTAGAACCAATGCATGGAATTCTATGCCAAAAGGTATTCTCTTTCATATAAATCACAAAACCTATTCCTATTCAATCGTGGTATGTTCAAATACGAGCAAATTATAAAGGTAGTTTTATGTGCATAAACAAGGAGTTTTATGCCACTTTTCACAATTTTCATGGTTTATATGGACAATTGGACCTAATAACATTGCATGTATAGCCTCACATCTCTTATCCATGAATTTTTAACTGATCTTCTCAATTTAACACATGTCCAAGTGACCT
>JARHVA010006171.1:107500-157500 GCA_037957365.1 Torreya grandis
TGGACAGGGTTTGGGGGTTTTAGTTGAGTCTGGACAGAGTTATGGATTCGGATAGTGGGCAGGGATGTAAAGAAGGTACTCAAGGCTTAGGTCTATGTTCTAAAGATTCAGGGTGATAGAAATAGAAACAACAAACAAATAATAACCAGAAAGAAATAAAACAAATAGAGTAAATACTTACCTGCCAGAAGACATGATAAAAGCCATGATTGAAGTTGTTGAAGTGTTGCCGTAAGTTGATCAAAGTGAATGCAGATTGGTTGAATGCTGGAGTTGATTGATCCCCAGAGCTTTTGTGAATGTCCAAGTTTGGGGGTTGATTGATTGATTGATTAGTTGATTGGCCTTTTGGATTGATCGATGGATGCTGATGAAGGCAAGGGGCAGTTTGAGAGACGGTTCGATAACCGTTTGAGAAACTGATTGGGAATCGAATGATAACTGATAACGGATAATGGTAAGGTCATCGACATCAGCCGATAAGTGACCGACATCGGCGACATCGGCCAGGTAACGACCGTCGTCAGTAGATGCACAATGGGGATAGAGTCTAGTTTAAGCTCTGTGCTCATTTTTACATGCTGCCAGTGTCAAGGCTGGTGGAAAAAGTGATCGACAAGGGTTAAATAGGCGAAGAATAATAAGACAGGGGATGACCAGGGGAGTCGACACGATTTCGGTGTCTACATTTGCCCCTTTTTGTCTTGTTGGTTGTTCTGGATGAACTGCAAGACAAAAATAGGAGTGATTTCCCCAGGTGAGGGATAAGGTTGATTTCGTCTTGTTGGTTGTTCGAATGAACTGCAAGACAAAAAAAAAAAGGTACCGGATTGCCCCAATTATGGATAAGGTATTCCCCCTCAAAGCAGGAGTCGAGGGAAGGGAACCGGGAATCGGGTGCTGATTTGACAAAGAGTGGATGGAAAAGGGGTGAGGATGAATGCTGCAAAAGTCGTGATTGCATGCATACCACTGCATGAGATGGTTAGGTCAAAAAGTGTCGAAGGTCAAGGGTCGAGGAGTGCCAAAATTGAAATAATTGAGCCCCAACATTTAGTCATCTGCTGATCGGGTTATTCAATCTAAGCTAAAGCTCCAAATGGGTCATCACATTCTAGGTATCCCAGGCTCAGGAAGTGCTCCTAAAATCATGAAAAAGTCACAAGTAGTGCGGATCAACCGGCTTACGATCCTATACTTGCGAGGGTTCAAAAAGGTCTGCGCACAATTTTGCTAACCAGGCATGAGGAAGCATCAAGGCAATAGGGTCTTGAAAGTGGTCGAGGTCGGAGGAGATAGGCATGATCTCCAATGGTCATGTGTCAAGGTGGATGGATGGATGAAAGGATGTGGCCGAGCTAACCTCAAAAGATGTCATGTGATCTGAGTGCTGCCTACATAGCCCTTGTTTGAAGGGCCTCAGGCCAATGTAGTTCTCCTTAGAAGGGAAGGAGGGTCAAAGGGATGAAATGGGTCATGGTTATGATGAAATGATGAGGGGAAGAGATGTTGCAGCCTTTTCCAAATGGAGTATTCCGTAACATTGGTCGAGAGGTCTTTCATCCCTAGCAATATTCCATATTCGTGATGGATGTATGCTAAAAATGAATTGAGGTCTATTTACGCTTCAGCAAGTATTGGTTTATGCTTAACATAAATTGCAGCAGGTCAATAGTTTCCATGTGTATTGGTGTCCATAGAAACTAGGGTGAATAGGTTATGGGAGTGGTCTGAAAAGAGAGTTGAGTTGATTGACAAGTGATGAAGGTGAATGTGACCAAAGTGCAGAAGAAGTGAAAAGCATATTGCTCTTTCATTGACAAGGACCAAAAAAGATAGCATAGATAGGGGTTATGAGAACCAAGAGCCCCATTCATGCGTGACATCGTTGACCATAGTTATGTTAGAGTGGTAATCGAATCACTTTGACATTAAAGTGAGTTCGAAGTCCCTTGAGTAGGTAATAGGAGGAGGAAAGAGGGTAACCCATTTTAAGAGCAGAGATAACTATCTCCCTTTTTATAGGAGACCCTGAGACAACTATAAGTCAAATCCATGACTCTTTTTTTTTTTTTTTTTGAGGCAGACTGATCGATGCGGGAAGCCTGCATAGAGATGTCATTTGCTTGGTGTTCAGTTGTGAAGCTGATTAATGTGGGAAGCTTCTAAAATAGTGTTGTTTATTTCTAGATTAGTCATAGCCATCCTTCGAGGGAGTGGTCTAGATTTTTGTTTAATATAAGGGCTTTTGAATAGCTGTCCTTTGAGGGAGCAGTCTATTAATTACAGCAATGATAGTACAGCTGTCCTTTGAGGGAGCAGTCTGCTTTTTGATTTTGATATTGATATAGTGACCATGGATATTGTGACATCTTGAGTTATTTTTACAGAAATGTGAGTCGTGGACAAGATTATAGAAGATCAAGGGTTCCCTTTTATGAGGACAAAAGCATCCATACAACATAAAAGGGTTATAGGAATTGTTAAGAGGAATAGGGTTGAAAAGAAGTAGGATTAAGAGGACGGGGATTGCTCAAGGGATGAGCTCAAGTTAAGTGTCAAGTGGACGAATACTCAACTAGCAGTAGAACGGTCGCAGATGCAACGCATTAAGAGGCTCAGGTTCTGGGCATCCATCAAGAGAAGATAGACGATAAGTCCCTGATCCATACTTGTGCGTGATAATAAAAGGTCCGATCCAATTAGGAGCAAACTTTCCTTGTTTACTTCACTCCATATTGGTCACATGTTGATTCTCTTTGAGGATGAGGTCTCTAATGTTGAAATCTCATTCTCATAGATTTTTGTCATAGGTGTGCTTGATGCGATGTTGATAGACATGGAGATGATTAAGGGCAGCAAGATTGCGTTCGTCAAGTAACTCAAGTTGAGCTAAGCGATTCTGACGAAAGTCATCATTGGAAAGAATATCATGTAGAGAAATGCAGAGAGATGGGATCTGTACTTTGAGAGGTAAGACAGCCTCTATTCCGTACATGAGAGAAAAAGGGGTAGCACCCATAGAGGTTCAAATGCTAGTGCGGTAAGCCCACAAAGCAAAGGGAATGTGAATGTGCCAATCCCTGCCTATGTCACTGACCACTTTCATGAGAATTTTGATGAGAATTTTGTTGGAAGCCTCGGCCTGCCCATTTTCTTGTGGGTAGTAAGGCGAAGAAAAATTGAGTTTGATGCCGAATGAGTCGCATAGTGTTTGGACAGTTTTGTTTTTAAAGAACTTGCCGTTATCGGTGATGATTTTATGAGGGACACCAAAACGACAGATGATATGGGTGGTGATGAAGTTGACTATCTTGTTAGCTTTTGTGGAGACAAGAGGAATGGCTTCCACCCACTTGGTGAAATATTCAGTGGCTATGATGATGGATTGATGACGAAGAGACGAATGAGGGTTAATCTCACCGATGAGATCTAAACCCCGTTGAGAAAAAGGCCAAAAATCCTGAGTGATTTGTAAGGCGTGACTAGGAAGATGAAGCAAGTTAGAGTGCTACTGACACTTGATGCAACGCCGAATGTAGTCGCTACAGTCTTGATGAAGGGTAGGCCAATAATAGCCCAAATGAAGGATGCGCTTGGCAACTGAATTCCCAGTGAAATGTCCACCACAAATCCCATTGTGGACTTGTTGAATGGCTTGAGATGCTTCAGTGGAGGTGAGACAGCGAAGAAGGAGGCCGTCGAAGCCTCGCTTATAGAGAAGACCCCCTAGCATGGTATAGTGAGCGGTACACTTGATAAAAGCTCATCGTGCATTACTAGAGAGGTTGAGAGGAATGATAGAGAAAGATAAGAAGTCTACAAGTTTCTTATACCAAGCATCTTGTGGGCTAGGGTCTATAGTGTTGACATGATGAATATGAGAAGAGATATATGAAGGCAATGGCACACAACGCACCGTGACAAAAAGTTTGGATGCAGATGAAGAAGATGGGATGTGTGAAACGAGAGAAGCCATGGTGTCAACAAACTTATTCGTGGATCGAGGAATAGTCTGCAGGAGGAAATGGTCGAAAGAAGCAAGGAGAATGTCAGCACAGTTTTTGTACCTTTGCAAAATTTCATTTTTATAGAGGTATGAACTGTTGACCTGATTGACGACGAGCTGCGAGTCACCGAAGATGTTAATGGACTTGATGCTGAGAGAGAGGGCGGTCTAAAGTCCCAAAATTAAGGCCTCATATTCAGCCATATTATTGGTACAATCAAAGTCAAGTTTAAAAGACAAAGGCATGGGCTCCCCTTCGAGTGGGATGAGAATAACCCCAGCACCCCCACCTAGTTGACATTTGGAACTGTCAAAGAACATAGTCATCTGATAGGTGGTGTCATCGGAGGAAAGCGCAGCGATAGACTCATCAGGGAATTCACACCGTGAAGGTTGATTTTTAGGAAGAGGGGCATCTACTAGTTGATCAGTAATGGTTTGCCCCTTGATAGATTTCTACTGGATGAATTTGAGATCAAACTCAGCAAGTAGCATGAGCCACCGAGCCATACGTTGATTCTGATATGGCTTGGAGTGCATGTACTTGAGAGGGTCAGTGTGGGTGATGACAAAGGTTTTATGACTAAGAAGATAGTGGCGAAGTTTAGTAGCAGTAAAGACTAATGCCAAATAGAGTTTCTCGATATGGGTATACTGAGTTTCATAGTTGACCAGTGTTCGGCTGATATAATAGACTGCTTGCTCACAGTGATGCTCACTCGGTGCGTGATCATGGCACCTAACGAATCATGAGTGGCTGAGATATAAAGGTAAAAAGGTTGGTCATCTTTAGGTGGAATGAGGACTGGTGGAGAGACCAAATAGCATTTTAGGGCTTCAAAAGCCTCTTGACAGTCCTTATCCCATGTAAAAGAGACGTCCTTCTTAAGGAGATGATGGAAAGGTTGGCAGCGATTAGAAAGTTGCGAGATGAAACGACGAATGGATTAGAGCTTGCCTTGCAAACTGTGAAGCTGCTTGAGATTGGTCGGGGGAGGCATTTCAAGGATAGCACGAATCTTGGCGGGATCTATCTCGATGCCACGGAAGGAAATGATGAAGCCAAGAAGCTTGCCAGAGAGGACCCCAAAGGCACATTTATTGGGGTTAAGATGAACATTATACTGAAGAAGATGAGAAAAGATGATTTTGAGAATGGTTAGATGGTCACGTCGAAGCTTGGACTTGCCGAGTAGATCATCCACATAGTCCTCCATGATTTTATGAAGGAGATCATGGAAAATGTAAGTCATGGCACGCTGATAAGTGGTGCCTACATTTTTCAAGCCAAAAGGCATGACTCGATAGCAGAAAGTCCCCCATGGGGTAATGAAAGTAGTCTTGTGCTAATCTTCTAGAGCAATCAGGATTTGATTGTATCTTGAGAACCCATCCATAAGAGATAGCATCTCATGGCCGGCCGTAAGATCAACAAGCTGGTCAATGTTAGGAAGAGGAAAGTCATCTTTAGGACAGGCTAAGTTAAGGTCATGATAGTCTGTGTAGATCTGAATCCCCCCAGTTGCCTTGGTGATTGGGATGATGTTAGAGACCCACTGTGGATAATCGATGGGCTGGATGAAGGAGACAGAAAGGAGGTAATGAAGCTCCTCTTTGACAAGGAGGGCAATGTGAAGATGCATCTTTTGAATCTTTTGCCTGACAGGCTTAGCCTCTGGTTTGGTGACAATGTTATGGGTAACGATGGTGGGGTCGATGTCAGGCATATCACTGTAAGTCTAGGCAAAGGCCTTGCTATGGTCAGAGAGGAAATGGGTATAGTCAAGCTACTCCTGAGCGTCTAAAGATTGGCCAATCTTTAAGACATAAGGAACATCAGAAGAAGGAAGGTTGATGTCAATGGTTGATTCATTTAACATAACCTGGGTCTCAGAAGGGAGGGAGCATTGGATGAAGGAATCATCAGCGCCCATGTAAGAAAGAATGGCATCATCGTCAATGCAGTGAACGGTGTGAATGGTTGACGACTCATCTTCGATCATGCTGGGAAAAATGAGAGGGAGAGAATTGGACACTCCATTGAGTTGATAAGTCAAGGGGTCTAGGCGGATGGTGTTTATGGAAAAAATACTAGGAGGAATGGAAACCACTGACTCCGCAGGTGAAGGGGGCGAAACAGGTGAGTGTGGAGGAGATTGGTCAATGATTGGTTCAGGACAAAGGTCTACAGGGTCGTGAGTGGGGTCGTGATATCCTAGACCATATCGTTTCTTGGTGTCATCATCATTGAGCGGTTGGATAGGATGATGGGAGCCCTGCTCATAGCGTCTGAAACCAAAACCCTTCCATGCACACCTATAAAGGTAAGTGTGTGCAAAAGTGGGGTTGCTAAGAAATGAAAAGTATAATGTGAAAGGTTGAGGTGAAGAAAGAGGATTGCCATTGGTAGGGGCTTGATTAAGCCCCCCATAGATGAGGTTAGTGCGGAGGTGAGGGGGACCATAAGGTATGATCATCCTTATCTGATGGTCGTAGCTGGGGTTGTGATGAAGGCGTCCATACTCTTGTGGAGTTTGGAACATGTCTAAGGCCAGCAAGTGATACTCTCCCAATGAAAGTCTTTGGAAGACATCTTCTATGGGGTCTGTAGTCATCGCTTGAAGGGGAGGTGTAAGGGCGACCGCCTGTTGTGAACTGGTCAAAGCTTCTGTGGATGGAGGCAGTGCCGGGGTTAATGGCTTGATACGAATGAGGACATCATTTAGACGGTAGGTGGTATTGCATGTTTTGAAGGGCGAAGGGTCAGCAGGAATGGTGTGGACTTGTCCGTCATGCTCAAATTTCACACAACGGTGCAGGGTGGAGGGGACACAGGCCATGGCATGGATCCAGGGTCGGCCCAACAAGATGTTTTATTGAAACTCTCCTTCGATAATGTAGAAGAGCTCTGGGACTGTGCATGGACCAACGCGAATATGAAGAATGACTGTGCCAATGGTCATGGTAGTAGTGTCATTGAAAGAGCGCAAGATTGCATCAGTTTTAGAGACGCAATTCTTGGGAAGAGCCAACTGATCAAAGGCATGGGTGGAGATGATGTTGATGCTAGCGCCCCCATCAATCATAATGCATTTAATGCGTGTCTGATCGATATAGGTAGTGATGAAGAGGGTAGCGTCCTGATCTTCCATGTTGGATGTAGGAATCTCAGAATCACTGAATGTGAGGGAGGCAACAGGGGCTAAGGAATGGACAAGGGTAGCAAGTGGTTGGGGGTCCTCAGGTTGGACCTCCGCTGCTTACAGGGCTTGGATGAGGGCCTGACGATGTTGGGGCGAGGTTTGGATGAGATCATAGAGGGACATCTTCACAGGTGTCTGGTGAAGCTGTTTCAACATGGAGTCATGGATTGGTCCGGAAGAAGAAGAAGAAGAGGAGGGTTGAGGTGCACCAAGGATAGAAATCTTAGGCTTAGGCGGTTGAGGTGGATTGACAAAAGGGTAGGTCCAAGGAATGGCGGCTTTTTCTTTTGCCTTGTCCTTTTGTGACCTAGTGGTGATGTGGATGGCATTGATTTCAAAGATGGGGGGTGAAGGTGATGAAGGAGTTGTAATCGGTTGATGAGATGTAGATGGGTTTGAAGAGGTAGAAGGGTTATCAGAAGGAATCAGAGGTCAGTTCAAAGTGTCCTCAAAGAGAAGAGTGTCTTTCTCCAAATAACGGCGAATGACAGCCTTGAGGGCACGGCAAGTCTCGGTGTCGTGTCCTAGTGTATGATGATATAAACAAATCTTTGTGTTGTCGAACTAGGAGGGTTTAGACCCAAGAGGTTGGAAAGGCTTGATGGGTGGAAGAGTTATGCTAGAAGTTTGCAAAAGTTGTTGCAAGATTAAAGAGTATGAGCCCACTAAAGGGTCCGTGCTCATCGATGTATGCGATGTCGGTGACTTTTGCTTGGGCAAAGTTGGAGGAGGCTTTTGTACCACCTTCTGGGTTGATGGTGCGATGACAGGCGAAGACGGTACACTCTTCATGAGAGGTACCACCCTTTTGAGAGAGGGTAGGCTAGTGGTAGGTAAAGGAAGCAAAGGAGGCAATTGGTTCTGATTAGAGGTTGAAGTGGGAAGGATTCTAGTTAAGGTTGAAGGATGGAGGCCCAAAATGGAGGGCAATGGTGACGAAAGAGGAGGCATTCGCCTCTATGGTTTGGGAGTCTTTTGTGATATGGGTTGAAGACTACTATTGGTTGAAGTCTGGTTTAAGTCCACCTTCACTTGTGGATGAGTGAGGTTGGAGACGGGGCGAATGCCAAGCGACTTGATAGGTTTAAGTGGAGTAGACAAGGGTTTTGGTTTTGATGAGGTTGATGGAGATGTAGATGGTCTAGAGGCAGAAATCTGATTTTTGTTGATAGTCTTAGGAGGTTCTATAATGGGAGGATTAGCAGCATGAGATGAGAGGGCCTGGGCTTGTTGAAGAGCTGTGAGATGGTCCCATAATCCTTGATGCTCCACTTTCCTAGAAGGGAGAAGTTTGAGTCTCTCCACTAGTTGAGAAAATGGCTGAGAAGATGCGGGATGAAGTTTGGGTTCTTGAGAAGACGTCGACGGTTGTGGGACTGAAGGTAAGATGGATGTAGTAGTCTCGGGCCTAAAGCATGGTGAAGTCGTGACAGGTTCATCTTTGGCTGGAGACGAAGGAGAGATAGGTTCTTCCCTGGGTGGAGAAGAAACTGGAGAATGAAGCTCCTCAAGCGGGTAAAGGGTAGGGATGATAGTGCCCTCCACTTGCGGTCAAGGAGTAGGAAAGGTTGGGTCTTCCATGGGCAGCAAGAAGGAAGATGGTGAAACTGGCGGTACTAGTAAGGTCGAGGCGTCCTCCAAAATGAGAGAAGTTGAGGGAGAACTAACTGGAGAAAGAGGTTCATCCACATGTGATGGACTAAAGGATGAATTCACCTCTTGAGGTTGGTTAGGAATGAGGGGCGAGACCGTATTGACTGTTCGAATATTATGTTCATGGGTATTGTCAGTCAAGGTCTGAACATTGTTTTGAGTTGGTGGATGATTAGGGAATGGTTGTTTGAAGATATCGATACTCTGATTAGGAGGGGCATTACGATTGTCGAGGATGAGGTCACCCTTTTCCAACATGTCTTGGATTATGTTTTTAAGGGTTTTACAGTTGCCCGTGTCATGACCTTTAACACGGTGGTAGTTACAGAAGTCATTTTCCCTATACCACGTAGGAATAGTGCGTGAGGGATCAAATTATGGTGGTGGTCGGATCTGAGGGAGATTGATGGCCCCTTGTTTGACGAGTTTTTCCAGCACAGATGCATATGATTCTCCAAGTGGAGTAAACTGTCGCTATATGTATCTCTACTGAAATTGGTGAGTGGCACTCATAGATGTGGATGGTTCAGGTTGATTAGTTGAAGGTGAAGAGGAAGAAGATCTAACAACCACAGCATTTGCTAAAGCTTTAGATTTAGGATTGGACGAAGAAGGCTTAGAAGAGGGGTCATTGGTTTTGGAGTTAGGATTCTTACTCTGCAACTTGACTTTATTCTCCTCGACGGCACGTAACTCAAGTTTATGAGCCATCGTGAAGGCTTCGTCAAAAGTGCGGAAGGTCTGAACCCTCAAGGTAGAAGAAATATGTCTAGCACAAGCTTGAGAGAAAAGTTCAATAAGCTCAAGCTGGGGTAAGGAAAATGAAAGTTGATTGATAAGGCCCCTCCACTGAGCGACGAAATCAGCAATGGATTCATCCTTGAACTAGCGGATAGAATAGAGGTCTATGATGGAGACCTTCTTGGTGATATTGATGGAGAAATGATCCAGGAAGAGCTGGGCCAGCTGAGTGAACATGAAGATAGAATGGCTAGGAAGAGAGCTGTACCAGTCAAGTGTAGCACCCAAGAGAGACATGGGAAATGTACGTAAGAGCAACGCATCGTCATGGGCGATAAGGTAACAGGTGTGTCTGAATGCCCGTAAGTGTTGTTGTGGGTCTTCCTTGCTTTGGAAATGAGAAAACTTAGGAAGTTTCCACTGGCTGGGATATGGTCTGATGGGGATAGAAGGATGGATGGGCTCATTGCAGATTTGTTCGTACGAGAGAATGTTGCGTGAGCCAGAAATGGAGGTCTCTAAGTTGGACATTTTATCCATCAGCATTTTGATAATATCTACTGATGGATTGGCAGGTGGAATGCCTCCTAAATTGTAAGGTGCTTAAAAGAGGTTGGAAGAGGTATACGACGTAGTCAGTTGTACCAATAAGGGCGCAACGTATGGATGACTAGTCATAGGGACAGAAGAAGTGACTAAGGATGGTTGGATAGAAGGCATGGCCAGGTTTGATGTTGTCATGGGAGGTTGGTTAGAGGTAACATGGGCCAATGGATAGGTAGCCACCCTAGTGTTGATAGGAGTAAGGGTAGGCAGAATAGAGATGACCAAGTTTTGAAAGGGGGTAGAAAGTGGTTGAGTGGGCTGAGATTGATAGGGGGCCGAAACCCCAGTGAAAGTGGGCCCAACGATGGAAGGAGAGGCCACACTTGGATGATTGGTAAAAGGTTGGTCATTGGTTGAGGCAACAGCCTGGGTATCTAAGGGTTGGACTACGGACGCCGTTGATACGGCCGCAGTTTCGAGGAAAGAAGTCGGCATTCCGTAAATTGGATTGCCTAAGGGGTCTCGCATTCGGCTATTCACGAGATAGTGTTCTAAGGCTTTTACGTTGAGGTCCAAGAATCGTGCAAAATCTTGGTCCCCTTCTGGGATAATAGGCGTTTGGGTCGGAGATGGTCTGGTAGGAGTTCTTTAAGTTTCCGAGTTGAACTCCATTATAGGGCTGGTTGTAGGCGGGGTAGATGGAAGAGGATGATGCCTCGTGTGATCAACTAGAGTCTTGGCTTGGCTACGAGTCAGAACCATTCAAGGCAAGGAAGAACGTCCTCAAAAGCTCAAACAAGCAGATAAGAACTAAAAAAGATGAAGACACAAGCAGATCCTAAAACCCTAGAAGTAAATTATTAGGATTATAGTGGCTTATGCCTTAGAATGTGTGTAGAGGAAGATTGGCTTTGTGAGTCAGGTCCTAGAAGAAGCAGTTTATGGATGGTTTCGGGTTTTGTTATGGTGCTCAAGAAGTCTGTGTTAGCTTCCATACAGGCTTGGTGCTAAGGAGCAAGCTCCCCTCACTTCACGATTCCAGTGGTTAGTTGGTTTCGCTTAGCCAAAATATACTTCCACTATAGTTTAGACTCTGCCAAAGAACAGAGTTGGCTCTCTCCTTGGTGATGAAATCCAAGTAAGATTGCCGGGACGGGTAAGGTATCCACTGGGGGATGAAATCCCAGTCGGGCCTTGTCTCAGGTAAGTTAAAATGTTTGTTTTGTGCAGGTGGTTTGGTCGTGTAACATGAAGTGATCTAGATTAATTCAATATGCAGTTTAATTACTATGTGTGATCTAAGAGATGCAGGCAAATAGAAATGAATGCAAAGTGTTTTATTGCCCAAGTCAAAATGTTTGTTCGTATGAAGACGAATGGAGAAAGAGTCGAAGAATATGAGTTTTAGCTAGTCTAGAAGTGTAAGAAAGAAAAGAAAAGTTTGTTTTAGTCCTGCTTATGATGTCATTTAAGAAGAGACGAAAGGAGATGAAAAGGAAGGAACCTAATTCACCTATATGAATGAAAGAAAGAAAGAACCCAAGGAAGGCCCTAGGGTTCCACTGGGCGTGCCAGAATGTTTCTATGCAAAATTGCTTTCTACATTCAAAGAAGAAATAAGAAACTGAAAGAAATGGTCAAGGTTAGAAGATACCTGATAAAGTCATGCGCACCAAAATCAGACATTGGAAGATTCTCCTCTTTGGCTGTGGAGGAATGACACCTGAGAAGAAAAGAGACTGAAACACGGAAAAAATGTTAGTCAAAGGATATGGTGGGCTGTCAGGCGAATGCCCGATCCTGAGAGTATGAAGACTTCCTAAAAGGATATCAACCCACTGATAAAAAAGTAGAATATTGGACTAAAGTAGATATAATGAAGGATAAAATGACAGAAATAAAGGACAAAAAATAAAATGCGTACCTAATAATGAAGTAAAATATTTTGTGCAGTCACCGATGTCAGTCTCTGTGGCACCGACGTCGGTTAGGGAAAGTGCCGACGTCGGTTAAAGTGTCGGCGTCGGTCGGGGTAGTGACTGGCGTCGGTCGGGGCAAGTTCTGGACAGAGTCTGGACGAGTTACAAAAGGTCTGGGAGAGTTGGGATAGGGTCTTGGTTAGGATCAGGACAGGGTCTGAATAGGGTCTAGTCAAAGTAAGGTCAAGTTTGGATAGGGTTTGGGGGTTTTAGTTGAGTCTGGATAGAGTTATGGATTCAGATAGTGGGCAGGGATGTAAAGAAGGTACTTAGGGCTCAGGTCTACGGTCTAAAGATCTGGGGTGATAGAAATAGAAACAACAAACAAATAATAACCAAAAATAAATAAAACAAATAGAATAAATACTTACCTTCCAGAAGACATGATAAAAGCCATGATTGAAGTTGTTGAAGCGTTGCCGTAAGTTGATCGAAGTGAATGCAGATTGGTTGAATGCTGGAGTTGATTGATCGCCAGAGCTTTTGTGAATGTCTGAGTTTAGGGGTCGATTGATTGATTAGTTGATTGGCCTTTTGGATTGATCGGCGGATGCTGATGAAGGCAAGGGGAAGTTTGAGAGATGGTTCGATAACCGTTCGGGAAATCGATTGGGAACCGAATGATAACTGATAACGGATAACGGTAAGGTGACCGACGTCGACAGGATTGCCGACGTCGGCCGATAAGTGACTGACGTCAGCGACATCGGCTGGGTAACGACCGTCGTCGGTAGATGCACAATGGGGATAGAGTCTAGCTTTAGCTCTGTGCTCATTTTTACATGTTGCCAGGGTCAAGGCTGGTGGAAAAAGTGATTGACAAGGGTTAAATAGGCGAAGAAGAATAAGACAGGGGATGACCAGGGGAGTCGACACAATTTCGGTGTCTACACATGGAATCATCCATTTCTCTCTTAATTATCAAATACCTTATTGAATTTGACATGTGAAACATTAATATGACAATACATGTGGAGTTATGAATTTTGTGTGAGAGATACCTTATTAGTATTTAAGTAGCATATATTTAGTAAAATAAGAGGATATTAAATATTGGTGCATTAACTTTTGGTTTTATTAGTTGTTTTCTTAACCCTTTTCATACACAATTTTATAGGTTCTAAAGTGCTTCAAAGAATGCATCAAGGGAACTACCTATACTAGAGATTCATCTCAACAAAATTGTTACCCATAGTAAGAGAGATGTATCAATTATGCCACTTAGATGAGGAGAGCTAAAAATCTCCTTAATAGTTCAAATCCAAGTGTCAATAGATAGTTAGTGGAAGGTTGACAATTTTAGTGGTAGGTAATCCCATGGTGAGGGGGGTTATATGTGGCTAAAGGTTGGATTGATCCTAACGTGGAGGATTTTTTGGTATGGATGGAAGGTATAAGGTTGTTTATAGGTTGGTCAAGTTAGTTTCCTATAGTAGTATCAAAGGGGTTATTGGTAGATGAGGAATATTGGGTGGCCAATGGTTAGATGGTGACCATGATAAAATAAGTGTTTCCCATGAGTTGAGAAGGCATGCCATAAGGTGGGTCCATAGGTGGAGATGAAGTAGGGATATGGTGAGGCATAGTTCTAGGGTAGTGTTGGAAGGCCACAAGATTATTGTCTAAGAAGGTGGTGAATTTTTCATTTCCTTAAGGAACCTCATAAGGGAAATGAAGACTTCCCAAAAGGTGGGGAAAGCTTTTTAGTTTAGAAACATAGTCCATGTACAAGGAGGTGGAAGAGGTTGATTGGTTTGGTGATGGGTTTTGTTCTACTAGGTCCTTTCATTGATGGAAAGTTAGAACTATCTAAGGTAAGGGAGAGAGAAAGCACAAACAATCTCACCACTTAAATAGAGATAAGATAAGAAATAATCAATAAAATTAATCAAACTTTAAAAATCACTTTAATTCCTAAAGTTATTTATAATCTCTCTTTTGGCTTATGCATTAAATTTTCAAGAAATTTTGTGACTAAAATTTAGCTTGTAGAACATGTACTAGAAGGGAAGTCTATGATTGGTTTTAGGTTTTTGAGGTGATCAAAAGGAATCTATGTTAAGAATCAATACATGGATTGGTATTTGGGCCTACCCTCTCACTTCACACATTAAAACAATAATGGTATCGAATGCTTAGCCAATATATACTAATTTCTAGAGTTTATACTCAACCAAAAAGATGAGTTGGTTCTCCTCTTGGTAATGACCTCTAATTTGATTATCAGGAAAGGATAAGGTGACTAATAGTTGATGAAATAATACTTGGGCCTTGTCTCAAGTTATTTTTATGTTTAATTGATGAAAGTAGTTTGGTTTAGTGTGTGTAATAAAAAGTGATGCTACAATAGGATTACTTTGCTTTAAGATAAACTATGTTAGATAAACTTTCAAGAAAATGATGTATGGATTTTATTTTAGTCCTAAAAGAAACCTTTGATTTCATTTATGAGAATATAATATAGAGAATAATATATATATTCAAATAAAAAGAAACCCAAATAAATATATAAGGGTCCCATTGGGCTTGCCAAAATTATTAAGTGAATTTCAACTTATATTTTTAAAAGTGAAGAAGAAATTAAATGTGAATATGGTTGAAAAACCTATTTGATTATGTGCACATTGAATCAAATGATTGTGAAGAAATCCTATTTGGCTCAATAGGATGACATAAAAATAAGACGACACTAAATCAAATGGTTGGTTAGATAGATCACTGAGTGTATTGCCTAGTGTTATCTAGATCCCGAAAGCAAGAGCTTCCTCGAGGGTTGTCAATCCACATGTTTTAAATAATTAAGTTTATAAATAGAATAATATAATACTTGAATCAATAATAAAAATATAATAAATTTGAATAAAATATATGCTTTATAAATAAATAGACTATAAGTGACTAATATAACAATAAGGAAGTCAATACTGGTGCTAAATGGCTTGGGTCTATTTCAAAAAATTAGGTAGGGCTTGTAAATAGATAGGGATACATAAAATTATATATGGTTGAGTGTAAGAGGATGAAAATAACTTGATATTATTTTTTTCCATAGTGACCATTAGTGGTTGTGGTGACCATCGATAATTAAGGTGATCATCACTGGTCAAGATGATTGTCGATAGTGAGACAGACTGTCAATGGTTGAGATAAATATTGATGGTTGTTGTGTGTAGGTATAGGTTGGTAAATAACTATTTGATGGGATCACAAAGTTTGATTCTAAGAGATGGGTTGGTGTTGGGCTGAATGTGAAAGGAAAATAAAGTAATTGAATTTTGGAAAATAAGTACTTATCATACAAAAGGCTAATTAGGTGATTGATTGAGGTGATTGGCTCATTGGTCAAGTCTAACATTATTCTAGTAGAGTAATGGTAATTGATGCTTTGATGGAGTAGAAATTAAAAATTGGATCTCTAACATGATGGTTAGATTTATAGATTATTCATGATAATTGAATTTTAAAATAAATTAACCCTAAATGTACAAGCTCTTAATGACAATTACAGATGGATTTTACATCTCTATTCCTCTTTATTTATAGGCATGACAAGAGAGTCACAAAAAGATTTTAATTGGGCCTTAAAATTTTAACTCGTGCATGAAATGGAACACACATGGATTTAGATGAATTATTTTTATAAAATCAAGGTGGGTGGCTTGCATTTTGTTGGTTAAGGAGGTGCACCCTGATCGTTGATGCTGAAGGTGACCATTGATGGTCATCCTAACCATCAATGGTCAAGGGTGAAGATGGGTAAAAGAGTAGGTTAATTTAGTTAGTCAAACAAACTATGATTAGGTTTGGTTTATGGTCAAAGGGTCATAAGGGTCCCAAAGGGGTCCTAAGATGGTCCAAGGGAATTTCAACATTTAGAATTGTGATGTGTATATTTTTGGTATCTACAAATGGCTCATGTTCACAATCTCCTTATGCCAAATTTCTTATCTTTTAGTCCAACCATGAGTATTTTAATGACTAAGACTTATATACTATGAAAAATGTTATAAAATTTCTAATTATCCTTCTCTACCATCTTTGAACATGTACTTATTTTATATGTTCTTAAACACTTGCATCCTAGCCAAATGCCTATGCCAACAATAGTGTCCTTTTTAAAACTATGTCTAATGTCCAAAAGTAATCCAATTTTTAAGTGAAACATATCTTAAAGGTTGACCTAAGTTATTTAGTGTGAGATATTTTCAAAAGATATTGGTATATATAAAATATAAACCTTCATTCATTACATAACAAGAAAAGACCTACAAAATAATAGGAATTCACATGTAAATTTACCTAGAGCACTCAATCAATCATTCAAGTGAAAAAACCTACCCTACTCATACCTATTTCCATATCAAGAATAGGATAAAAATCATGACAATTACAAACTATTGAAATATCATCCCATTAACCTTACTTATTCTATGGCCTCAATTCTTTATGTTAGATCTAGATTGTTATGTCAATATTGGTGTTTGAGATAGAAGCAAGGGTTAGTAGATCATGATTAGATCTAGATTTAACCACTTGGAACATTAATATTTTATATCATGTTTATTTTAGTGTGTTATTATTATTTTCATAAGTAATTTCTTCTTGTCAAATGATCAAACCTTAGCTTTTTCACCATTAGAGTGACTATGGGAAAAATGAGTTAGTGGGCACATAGTGTCAAGTTGTCTTAAGGTCCCATATATCAATTAGTTTTGCCTACATATCCAATACTCTAAAGATGGCCTCAAACCTATCTATTTCTCCCATACATGTTGTCTTATTTGTGCATAAGTATTACATGTGTGATAATTAAGTGCATAAAGTGACCTAGCTTATAACTCTAAAAATATGGCTCATGGGATGCTCTGTTAGTACTTCAAACTTGAAGGGATAGTACACCTATGCCTGATATGGAAATAGGGATGAATATATTATGTTTGATCAGATCAATTCTTAATTTATTTCTCTATTTAATATTCCTTTTGAGTTCTTGGTGTTTGTTTGGTCTTTTATAGGTAAGCAATGATTGAGGGTTGATCTTGTATATAAACTAATCTATCTTGAAAATATCTATCAATAGATTACATAGGATGACAATAATAATACATTTCATATGTAAATTAGATGAATTTTTGGGAATTGGATAACTTATTTGAAAAGAAACACTTGCATCAACACAAGCATCCACCTAAGATACAATTATCTAGGAAGTAATAAAATAGGTATAGGTCTAAAACTAGTAGATAAGGACAATGATAATTTTTATAGTATTTTAATAATATATAATTATTTTTCATCATAATTATAGTGGTAATACTAATAAATAATCAATTTGGCACAAATATATAGTGAATTCAAGTCTTTTGGCAACATGAAAATCTTAAAACTAAAGGGTACAACCATGATAGGTATATTATAAGTGTATAATATTGAGATGTTATGTAATCCATATTTAGTGTCTACACCCCCCCCTTAATTTATTAATGAGATTTATATTTTAATATAAAATACATTCATATGTGGGTGTGTATAGCATGCCTTATCTTTGCATAAGTCTAGCTTGAGTGCTTTGTTGGTGACTAACATATAACTGACAGCTTGTTGAAGAACTTAATCATTACATGTAATCTATAGTGGAATAAATTTAAATAATTTAAACCAAGGATATAAATATTAGGAGTACACATATGTATTTATCTAACCATGTTTCATTTTGGAAATTTGATTTGAAGAGATGCTTCATTGTGAATCATTAAAGCTAATATTAGGAAATTTGGGAACGAGAGAGAGAGAGAGAGAGAGAGAGAGAGAGAGAGAGAGAGAGAGAGAGAGAGAGAGAGAGAGAGAGAGAGAGAGAGAGAGAGAGAGAGAGAGAGAGAGAGAGAGAGAGAGAAATTATGTCCTAAGCCTTGGTGAAAATTTGAGTTTCCACATAGCCATTGAACTCATCTCCATCATGTAATCCAATCATACTTATAAACTAGTGATTGCAAGTGATCCAATAAAATCAAACTATATATATGATGAGGGTGGATGATTTGATCACTTCATCTTATAAATATGGTGAATTTATATGATTCAATTAAATATAACTTATTAAATTTTCAAGATTGAATAATTTAATTACTTCAACCTTGCCAAAAGGTAAACCAACTACCATAGTAGACTAGCTCAATAAAGTCCTTAAAATTCCATCCTAGGTATGATACAGGTCTAAAAGCTCATTTGATTTTGCAATTTAAGGTGTTGTTTTTCATGACATATGTAACTTGTACATGTCTCAAAATGAAACATGGGTAAATAAATGGTACCAATGTATAAAATGGTACTATAAGTGTGTATTTGAATCATATAATTGTGATGTTTGACCAAATTGATATTTTTCAAGTGTGGAAGACATGTTCCCATGGTAGGACCCCACTAAATCTATAGAACCTGATAAGTGTGTAAGTGTGGAGAAATTTTTTCCATAGCATGCCTAGATTTTAATCTAAAACTATGAGAATATGAAATCCATGCCTCTATGATATGCCTCAACTAATATGCTCCACCTTTATATGTGATAGGAAGTAGAAACTAGTAATTACCTTACCTCAAAAGAATAAGATATTGTTTAATATGTGTATAGATCATGTAGCATATAGGAGTAGCATGTATATTTAGATATAATAATGAGGTAAATAGTATGTGATCACATAAATTCCTAAGATGCATGATGTAAATCATGAAAACTTATAGAGAGTAACTCAACAAGAAATCAAACACACACAAAAGATCACTCAAAATAAAAAAAAAAGGTAATGGTCCAAGGGTACCACATACAAGGGACATGTTCAAATATCACATGGTCAAAGTGATTTAACTTCTACAAATGTCCAAAAGGCATAGAAAGATGTGTTTAAATGTACAGATATAAAAAATTATGACATATGTAAATGTCATAATAGGACAACAAGGTCATGGGGGATAAAATTAATGCATAATATTCAAATGTTCAAACAAAAAATAAAATACAATATAATAGAAATCATGAAACAAACTCAAGGAAGTACAAAAATGAAAGTATATAATCATAAACAACCTGTCATAAACATATCATACTATTCTTTGGATATATATGTTAGCAAAAAATGTTAAGTATATATCAAATAAAGTACACTATGAAAGATCTAACCATGGAAAAAGGCATGTGTAAGTATATAATATCAAATATGATAATGGAAAATGATCATATAGTAATATAACTTGGGTGCATCATGATCAAGGAAGAAGGATGTCCCTAATCTATTGATGATGTAAGTAAAGGGAAGTCCCAACATGTGTATGTGTATATATCATGTACCTAGGTATTCTTTTATAACACTCAAAATATGTATGAAACATATGTTACCAAAAATAAATAAATTATATGTTATCCTCCAATATGGAACCAACAACATAAATTCCAAAGAGCTATTTATACATGGAAATGTTGAATATTTGTTATTATTTTAAATTTATATAGCATTTTGTTAAATTTTTAAAAGAAAATAATATCCTATGACCTCATCCATAGGATGATCATAGTTATCTCCCCACATGTAACCTAGTGAAATAAATTAGTGGTGATGTCAAGAGTATGCAAAGGTGTAATATCTAGAACTATAGGATATATGATTTTATACATATGTACAATATGATTTTTTGGTATATAAGAAATAATATATGGAATGGGGTTTTATGAAATTTATCATTGAGTTCCTTATGGTTTCATTGGAATAGCATAAATACAAATATGTTTTTTTCTTGGTAACTAAATGTGATTTATATTTGTAGATGAGGATTTCTTGTAATTGACTATGTATCCATGATGTAATGGTCTTTCAATTACTAGCAACCTAGGAAAGGGAATTTTATATTGCTTACCCTTTCATGGAGGATTAACCTTAGTAGGTTATATAACTAACTACCTAGGTATAAAATTAATGTTTTCAAGTAGATGTTCATATATAATTATGGAAAGTGCAATTACCATGTTGGCAAGAATTTATTTAACACACCCATGCACTATAGAAGGTAATGCACATAGTATATGTATCCAAGGTCATCCCAATAGCATATAAAAGTCTCTCATATATGGTATAAATGAGAATTTAGTGACCACATGTGTTGGGACAACTTGTAAAGTTAAGTCAATCTTACCAAGGACCTGTTGTGAAGTTCTATTGAATGTTTTGACCATTTTGGTCAAAGGGTGTAAATAATCATGTGTATATCCTAAATAAGTAATTCCATCATGTAAACATTTTTTATAGCACCATTATCAATCATAACACTATTTATGGGTTTGTTATCAGGTTATGTATGAATGAATGAGGATATGAGTCATCATTCATAATATCATTATCATCAAAATTAATATAAGATATTTGAATCATGGGACATGTATGTGATGTACAAGTTCCAATAATCCCATATAATGGGTACCCATAATTTTTTTTTATGGGGAGAGGATGTGCATTATATGTTATTTTCACTTGTGGTTCCTTCTTAGATTGGTTTTATAAAGGATTTTTAAAGATTTTTTAATTATGGTGTTCACCAAGTTATGAACCTGATTCCTTTAAAGGATCATCAAATGTAAATTTTTATTCATCAATAATGTCTTGGATATTATACGTCAAGGTAAAACATTTATTCCTATAATGTCCATGAACTTGGTTATAGTCAAAATAATAATTTTCATCATATCCTTTGGTTATAGGTTGATGCATATCAAAATGTATAGGATGATGGAGAGATATGAGGTGATACTCTATAAGCTTTGGAGGTAGTGAAACTAAAGATTTAGGAAAGCTTGGAAATTATCTCCTTCATGCATTGAATAAGACAATTTGACTAGGTTTTTGTGAAACTACATTAATAGTAGTAGTTTATTCTTTTTTAGGTTATGGAGGTTTCATATTATAACTTAGTTTGATTGTAAACTTGGTAGTGGATGTAGTCAGTGTGTTTGATATATATTTAATTTTGTTAAATAAGACAAGTTTCATTGCATGATCATGAATAATACAACATAAGTCATCAAAAGAATTGAATTTTTTTATTAAAAAATAGACTCATGTAATGGAACAAGAAAAAATTTCATGAATATGTCTTGAATCTCATTATTTGCCATTATATTGGTCATTTTAACCAACATTGTCTTGTACCTTAAGAAATATTCATTGATGGGTTCGTTGGTTCCTTGACTATTTTTTGTAATTTAGGCATATGAAACATTTTCAATAATGTTAATATAGAGGTTCACCAAAAACTTATCTATAATAGGTTTGAATTATTTTATTGATCAGGCTAGTAAACTATAGAACCATATTAAAGCATATTTCATGAGCCTCCTTGGAAATATTTTAGTCAAAATTTTATCATAGGATGCATAGTCAAGGCATCCTACATAAAAAGATTGTATATGTTGTTTAGAATCACCATTGAAATCATAAAATGAGAACTTAGGTACAATAAAATTAGTTGGTAAGGGGTGAAAATAAATTTTAGGTGAAATAGGGTTATGTAAAACCTCTTATGAATCAATAGTATAAGGTGATTTCATATAATTTAGTTCAATATTTATAATCTTACCTTAAAAACATTTATAGTTTGGAGAAGATATTGCAATTAAGATGACCATATGAATACATTTAATTTGAAAATTAGATGAATTTTTGGGCACTAGAATTTGTTTGAAAAGGGACCCTTGTATTAACATATGTGTCTGGCTAGGATAAAAGTGTCTACAAAGTTATAAAACATGTACTAGTCCAAAACTAGAAGAGAGGGATAATGATAAGGTTTAGACAATTTGACATAGTATACAAGCCCTAGTCATCAAAAGAAAATTGGTCAAAATAAGATATAAGAAAATTGGCACAAATAAATAGTGAACATGAGTCTTTCATAAGCTATAAGGTGTTAAAATTGAAGGGCAAATTCATGATAGGTATTTTATAAGTATAGAATACTGAGGTGCCATATAATTCATATTTAGTGTTTAATTCCCTCCCTTAATATAGTAATAAAACTTCTAGTTTAATGTAAAGTAAATGTGTACATGGGCAAGTATAACACACCTTGTCTTTGCATGAGTCTGAATTATGTGTTTTTTGTGATTGACCTACAAACAAGATCATGTTATAGTATATAATCAATAATTTAAATAATTTGAAATGCTTGAAAGTAAAGAGAGAAATATTAATACACTTGTATATTGATGCAACCAGTTTGCCATTTGGTAATTTGATTTCAAGAGGTGCTTCATTATGAAGCATTGGAGCTGAGATAGTGACAATTTGGAAACTTTCAAATGCATACATATATATAGATATAGGGATAGATATGCCCCCATCTTTTGAGATAAGGTTATTTTCCACATGACCATTAAATTTATCTCATTCTCATAACCCAATCATGATAATAACCTAGTGAGTGTGACTGGTCCAATGAAATCACACTATATATCTAGTGAGGGTGGATGGTTTAATCACTTCATATTATAAATTTGGTAATGTTTTATTTAATCAAGTTTAACTTATAAACATGGTAATATTGTGTCGTTTAATCAGCTCAAACTTGCCATAAGGTAAACCAACTATAGCAGTAGAATGGCTCAATAGAATTCTTAAATGTCCATATTGAGTATGATAACAGTCCATGGTAGTATTTCAAATCTGAAATATTATTTGATTTTTTAATTTAATATGCTATTTTACATGGCATATGTATTTCATATATGTCTCAATAAGAAACTAGGGAATAACAAAGGTTCCAATGTATAGACTATTGTCATAAATGTGTATCTGAGTCTTATGAGTGTGAAATTTGGCCAATTTGATTTTTTTTTAAATGTGAAAGAGATGTTCCCATGATATGACCCACTAAATATGGAGGATATGAGAAATGGTGTAAGTGTGGAGGGTATGTTTGCATACCATTTCCCCACTGTAATATGAAACTATGAAAGTGTAGAATCCATACCTCTATGACATGTCCCAACTAAAATATCAAACTATGAAAATATGTAAGCCATGCCTCTATGACATCCCCCTAATGATATTACTTAATATTTATGTGAGGGAAAGTATAATTTTAATTTACCTTACCTAAAAGTAATAAGGTAACTATATAATCCATGTATGAATCATCTGTCATATATGATTAGCTATTTAGGTATATATCACAATGAGGAACATAGTAGTTGATCACATCAAGCCCTAAGATACATAATTTAAATCAAGATAACATCTATAGAGTAATATTACATGATAAAAAATCAATCAAATAGACAACAAGAGCACTCAAAATTAAAAAATAAAAAGAAATGGTCCAAGGAGACCTCCTACATGGGTAATGTTCAAATGCCACAAAATCTAAATGAGATGTCTTAGTCAAATTTGCATAAAATCAAAATATTTTATTTATAAGAAATTGAAAATATTAATAAAAAAATAGTTTTAAAATGGAAGATAAAGAAAAATTAGTTACTCATCTTAATAACAAAAAGAGTTTAATGGATGCATTTTTGTAAGTTAGAAGAGATGAAATTAGTAAGCATGATAAGGATAAAGTTTACTCACATGGAGATGGTGAATCCTTATGTGGAATGATAAATGATTCTATACCAATAACCATTCCCTTCATCACATCATTACTTCATACTTTTAATGGGGGAATGGGTTATGTGTTTACACCATTTTTCCCTGAAAACATACTACTTTTGTTACATCTTACATGGGAAGCATTAACACTTCAACCAAATCAAAATTTTTAATTCATATATCAACTCAAACTCTGAGTACACCTCCTTTGGTGACTTCTCAAACTTCAAATCTTAGTTATCAAAATGTGTATGATCTTTTCCAAACTATATATCTTTTAGAAGCTAAGGTTACAATATTAAACACAATTATATGAAATGACATTATGATATTGATTCAAAAGAGGATTTACATAAACCTATTAAGCCTAAAACATATTTTGACCCTTTCTAACTAGTTTTGTTACATATAATTTCAAGTTTTATAATGTAAAGGGTGATCTTGAACAACATCTTCAATATTTTTATGTGACATGCATTTATTATGCCTCCAATAATAAAAGTTTGAAAAATATATTTCCAAGGATACTAAAATAATATGTTCTATGTGGTTCTATGATTTAACAATCCAATCAGTAAATACATTCAAACATCTTCGAAATATGTTTTTGTCACACTTTTCTATCAATATTACCAAAAAAAGTTTTCTATGCAAATATTAAATAAATCAAACAAGTAACAAATGAACCTTTAAACAAATATATATTAATGTTTAAGACAATGTTGGATAGAATAAACAATATGATGGGAAATAATGAGATTCAATACATATTCAATCAAATTTTTCTTGCTCCATTACATGATTTCATTGTTTTCAAAAAATTCAAATATTTTTATGACTTATGCCATATTGTTCATGACTATGAAATGAAATGATTATTATTTAAAAAACATAAATATGTAGAAAACACATAAAAAACATTCCAATACCAAATTGACTATCAAACAAAGTTATAAGGTAAAACCTATAGAACCTTAATTAGAAAAAACTACTATGGTTAATGTAGTGTCACATCAACCTAATCAGCTTGTCTTATCTAAGAAACCAAGGAGATAATTTCCACACTTGACTAAGTCTCTGAATTCATTAATTATGAATATTTTGGAGTGTCACATAACATCTCTTCCCCATATTATAGAGGTTATTATGAGTCAATCTCTACCCAAATGATATGATGCAAATGCTTATTGTGACTATCACCAAGCCCCTAGGCATTTTATGAATAGATGTATAAATATTTAATAACTATTTACAAGACCATTATAAGAAGGAAATAGAAGTACAAATGGAATATAATGCACATCATCATCCACCACATTATAGGCACCCATTAAATGAGATTATTGGCACATATACATGTTATACACCTCCCATGATTTAGATACCTTTTATTGCTTTTGGTAATAGTTATATTGTGGATGATGACTCATATATTTATTATTTATTCATTTGATATTACATTTTCCATAAATGTATATATAATTTTATGATGGATAATATTACTAAAGATAGTGTTTACAAAATGACATTGTGTAAACATTTGAGATATACACACTTTGACTAAAGTGGTCAAAGGATTCATTGTAACCTTAGAATAGGTATTTGGTGATATTGACTTACCTTTATAGGTTGGTCCAAAAATTGTGGTCACTAAATTTTTAGTTACACCATACATATGAGTATTTTATATGTTATTGGGATGACCTTGGATGCATACACTATGCATAATACTTTATACAATTCATGGGTGTACTTTCATGCTAATAGGATCATTACAATTTTTAGAATTCGATACAAACATCCATTTCTAAAAAATATTTTTATACATGGACATTGAATCATCAAACCTAATAAGGTTAATCCTCTATTAAAAGGTAAAAAATAGGTAATCACCTTTCCCAGGTGACCAATACTTGATATATCATTGCATCAAAGATACATAGTGGATTTCATGGAATCCTTGTCTACTATTATAAATTTTATTAAGTTACCTATGGAAACCAAACATGTTCCTATTTATATTATTAAAAATAAACCATAAAAAACTAAATGATGGATTCCATGAACCACCATTCCTTCTATTATTTTTTCATGATCATAGATTCCTATTATACATACTCTTAGCATCATAGATCATATAGTGCTAGATGTTACACCTATGCTTTCTCCTTGGAAGCATCACTAGTTTATTAAAATAAGTAATATGTGGGGAGATGCATATTACCATCCATTAGATGATAAGATAAAATATCCTTTTCCTTTCAAATATTCCAAAAATTGCAAAATTATTCAAAAATATATTTAAACACTCGAATATAAATAAAAATATTCAACATTTCCATATCATATTAACTCTTTTGCATATATGTTGTTTCTTACATGTTGTTAGATATCATATTATTTATTTATATATAGACACGTATGTTTCACACATATTTTTAGTGTGATATAGGGATACCCAGACACATGATATATGTGCATATAGATGTTAGGCATTCGTTATACTCATGTTATCAAAATATTTAGGGCATCTACTTTCTTTGATAAAAATACACCTAGGTTATATTATTATATTATCATTTAACATTATCATGATTGATCTTATGTACTTATAAATGCCTTTATACACATATATATATATATATATATATATATATATATATATATATTTTGTAGTGAACTTGATATGTTATTTACTTAATGGTTTTTGATGACACATATATTTAGTGACATGTATGATATGTTTATGATAGTTCCTTATTATTTCATGCATTCTATTTTTCACTTCATTGAGTGTATTACCTTATTTACTAGTGTATATTATGTTTCAACATTAGAATATGCTCCATTACTTATGTACCCCTACCTTTATTTTCTTATTTCATGACATCTGAACATGTCATAGTTTATTTTATGTTCACATTTGAGTGTGTCATTCTATGCTTTGAAATTTTTTTGACATAGCCATTTCCCTTCGACTTTGTGGCATTTGACCATTTCCATTGTATGAGGTCTCCTTGGGCCATTACCATTATTTTAATTTTAAGTGATCATGTGTGTGTTCTTGATTAATTATCAAGCTTATACTTTTACTCTCTATATGTTTCCATGATTTACATCATGCATCTTAGGACTTGATGTTATCACATACTATGTACCTCATTACTATATGTACCTAGACATGTTACTTGTATATACTACATAGTCCATACATAAATTATATAGTTTTTTTTTCCTTTTTAGCTAAGGTAACTACTAGTTTATAATTCCCCTCACCTAAAAAAGAGGTAATATCAATAGGGCATAAAAATTCTCATAATTTTAAATTACAATAGGGTCATGCTATGAAAACATGTTCTCCACACTTAAACAAATCTTAGATTCTCCAGATTTAGTGGGGACATGTCTTTCATGCTTTCAAAATATCAAATTAGCTAAATTTCAGAGTTATATGATTTAGATACACATTTTTGGTATAATTTAATACAATGGTACCATCATTATACCCAAGTTTTAGCTTAAGACCTATATGATGTGGATATGTCATGCAAAAGAACAACTAAAATTATAAAATAAAATTAGATTTAAGATTTCAAATACTACTACGGACTATTATCGTACCCAAGATGGAGATTTATGGACTATACTAAGCCAATATACTATAGTAGTTGGTTCACCTTTTAGAAATTTCAAGGTGATGAAGCCACATAATATTACCAATTCTATAAGTTAGACTTGATTAAATCATCTATCTTCTCAAGATTTGTAGATTGGAGTAGGTAAATCATCCACCCTCACTAGATATATACTATGATTTGATTCTAACACACAAATTTGTTAGGTTATAATTATGATTGGGTTGCATGATTGAGATGATCTTAATGACCATGTGAGAACTCACCTTCCCATGAAGGATGGGGGCATGTTTTCTTCAAATGCGTGTGTGTGTGTGTGGATGTATGTATCTATATATGTATGTCTATATGTATATGTGTGTATATATGTATATATGTAAGCACATTCAAGTTTAAAATGTTTCCTAATCTTAGCTCTAATACTTCATAAGAGATCATCTCTTGAAATCTAACTTACAAAAGGCAAGATAGTTGCATCGATACCTATGTGTAATCTAAACCTTACTCTCTCTACTTTCAAGAACTTCACATTATTTTGATTGTATATTATGGACTAATTATATATTATAAAATGATCTAGCTGTAATTTAGTAACCAACAAGGCACTCAAGTAGGATTCACACAAAGGCATGTTGTGTTATACATACCAAGGTATGCATTTATTTCATTTAAATTAGTAATTTTATTACATGACTAAATGGGGGATATAGAAGTTAAATCTTAATTATATAACACCTTAGTCTTGTATAATTGAAAAATACCTATCATGGATTTACCCTTCAGTTTTAAGACCTTACACTACTAAAAGGCTTGTGTTCATTATGTATTTATACCAAATTTATTATTTCTTAGTCTGAACACTATTATTCTAATGACCAGGCCTTTTATACTATTAAAAATTCTATAAAAATGATAATTAGCCTTCTCTATTAGTTTTGGACCTAAACCTATTTTTTGGCTTCTTGGACACTTGTGTCCTAGCCAGACCCCTACATCAATGCTAGTGTAGATTTCTAAACTAAGTGTCCAATTCCAAAAGGTCGTCCAATTTTAAAATTAAATGAATCTCAGAGGTTAAACTAAGTGATTTAGTGTGATATATTTTCAAAACATACATACATACATACATACATATATATATATATATATATATATATATATATATATATATATATATATCACCTATAATACTATGAACTCACAAGGTAATTTACCAAGAGCATTAAATCATATATTTAAGAGATAAAACATAAAATATTCATCCCTTTTTATATATTAGGCATGCGAGTAGTATCCTTATAGGTATGAATTATTGAAGGATCATCCCATGAGAAATATTTGTCTATTTATAATCTAGGTCTCTCTATGTACTTATTTATCTCACATTACATCCTTATGCACACAACATCTAACACATAGAGGATAAATACATAGGTTGAGGCCATCTTCAATGTATTGTCTATTTAGGAATCACCCATTTAAATATGGGTTATTGGGATTGTTTGACACCATGTACCCACTAACCCATTTTTTTCATAGCCACTCCAAGGGTGAGGAAGATATGGTTTGATCATTTGAAAAAGAGAGATAACATGTTTTCACAATCTAAACACACCACAAGAAGGCATTATAAATCCCAAAAGGTTATAGGTGGTCACATCTAGATATAGTCATTATTCATTATTAAATACCTATGTCCAACTTAGACAACAATTTGATGCAACCATCTAGATTTGATATAAGCAGTCAAATCCATAAAATACAAAATTATAAAAGCTAGTGACTATTCAAGAATCTTGATCCAGTCCACTTCTATCCTGTTTTAGCCTATATTTTCATATGCATAGTGAATGTAATAAGTAATCTTGTTGTCAATTTATTAAAATATCAATCAAAAGCTATAATTTATATTTTTTGCATATATTAGTATTATAAATTTATAATATTTTTTTATTTGAGTTTAAAAATTAATTAGCCTACCATAAATCTATTCATAAGCCTTGTGCTTATCAATTTATATATTTTTAACCCTAGGTAACCCACATACCTATCAAACTTAGGGTCAAACACATACCTTACTATATATGGAATTATTTGAATTAGTGGACATAATTATCTAATTGTATCCATTAATGTCATTGACATAACTTGGACTAAGATGTTAGATAAAAACAAAAAGGAATAGTTATTTGGTTTCAAAAACCACCAAGGTGATATTGAAACTACATATCTTTCATGTCATAATAAAACCCCTTGTGTCTCATGTGTAGTGTGAATGGATAATTTGAGAGAATACTCTTTGACTTATCTTTCTAGTTTGATATACAACTACATGAATATTCACGTAGTTAAAATTGGGACAAGATGCAAATTTTTCAGTAGAGATACATCAATCTAGAGTGTGCCTAGAATTGAAATAAAAAATATATTAGAAAATTTTATGAAACCTTAATAATATTTTTGTTGGAAACTATTTTAATGGATTATTAATGATTGATTGATTATTAAAATTTACATAGATTATTTATATATATAATATTATGATGTTATATGTTAAATATCTATTAAAATGAAAGATTTAACAAAAAAATCAAACATTTAAAATATGTGACCATGAGCAAAAAGGCCTAAAAACATATAGTATAGGATTTGCATGCCTACACATCTAACTAAAAGATTAATTGTTATACCAACATTATTTTACAATAATAAGGAAAAAAACATATAAAAAATGAAGAGAGAGAGAGAGAGAGAGAGAGAGAGAGAGAGATCATAACAAAAGCTTTAGATTTTGACATAGAAGAAAATTAGTCCATGAGATCACACAGATGAGAAGAAGAAAGATATAAGTGGTTATGAGTCTATAATTGAAGGTGATGACCCATATGCATAAAATAATGCTAAATATATTGTAATAATAAGGTTTGTACTAAAATTAAGTATTTAAAATATCTTATACCATTTTAAAAATTTCCTAAATATAGGTAGTTATCATAAAATATTACATGTACTTCCAAATAGTATGAAAAATATATGAAATTAGGCATGCCCTTTATTATTTCAAATAAGAAAGATAATTTTTTTTAATTCCTAATTCCCAATATACTACACTAGTGAGTATTGGTTCCATATCACATAGGAAAATTAACAGCATGTAAACATCACTATATAATATACTACTCTTACGAGTATCAATGTGTAAAAATATATCCATATAAATGTTGATATAGTAGATGTGGGTATCATTACCCCATAGGAAAATATAAGTGTAGATAATATCAATGAAACTTATATAAGATATGAATATGTAAGGATGTACTTTTCTATATATAATATAACAAGTAAATAAATCATAAGGAACATACATGTATCATGACCTTGTTGGGAATGTATTAGTCATGTACATTTGTGTGTACAATATTTGATTTTCATATGAAATACAAAAATCATACTATACCATTATGTAAAATGTGCATAGGCCATAAGTGCCAACTAGTGTAAAATTGTAAGGCACATAGGTAATGAGGATATTTAAAATAAATATAGTTTGAATGAGGCTCTATTAAATATAACTTGTGGCATGACCTTATGAGAAAGGATGAACATATACATAGATGTATACTCATGTAATTTTAAATCTCAATTTAGTGTCATATGAAAAATTGTTACATTGAACCCAAGTAAAAAGATATAGATAATAGTTTCATGATGAGAGGGGATAAAATATGACCCAAGAGCTGATTTGTATGTAAAATATGTATATAACTATCTCAAGGAGATATGTCAGAGAATATTTAAGGAAATATAAAATAAAAATATGTCCCATGTGATTTATGTTCATCTAATAAGTCTAGATATATCAATGAATCACTCTCATAATAATATAAGCATTTATGGTATGGTGCCAAGGTGTAATTTATATGCAAGTATAAATAACAAGGAATAATATGTAAACATCCGTGTAATAATAAAATGTTTATATCATTGTACACACACCAAAAGTAACTAATAGAAGAATATGCATGATCTATGTAAAGTAACTATATATAGTAAATTGAAATATAGAATGATTTCACCATATAAATATGCTTGTGTAGAGATTCCTTGCATATGTAGGTACATAACTATATATAACTCGTTTATCATGTATCTCAAAAATTCAAAATATATCATGAGAATAATTTATGGAAAAAATGAATATATAAACCTATAACACATGTAGATAAGTATTATATGTAATATATGATTATTAATACTAAAACTAAATATTTATAACATTGAGTATTTTACATTAGGCAAATATCAATCAGGGATCTAACCTTCATTTATAGACCTCCTTATTATTTAAATACTTGAATTCGCCATCTCATTATGCTTAAATTATTATATCTTAGTCTGATCCATATCATCATGATGACCCAAGTCTCTTTCAATACACATAAATTTTAAAACATGAAAAACATCCTTCACTATTAGTTTCATATATGTACCTAATTTCTATCCCTCTTTACACTATTAACCATAGAGGGAAAATATTGATAGTGGTAGTGTACATATCCTTATATAGTGTCCAATTTATAAAATTAATCTAAATTTCATGTGTTTGAAAAACTATGGATCCACCTATTTGTCTTATTGAGCACTAATTTGATATATTTTAAAAAGGTGTGGTATGAACACAAGTCTAAGCCTTCTCATTATTCATGGATAAAATACCATGTAAAAACCTACTATATCTCAACTAATCAATTAAAAAACAAAACTATTTTTCCCTATTCATCCCTATTTTTATATCAATCATAAAAAAAATATTATTATAAGTCTAAAACATTACAATAGAAATCCACGAGTGATATTTATCAAGTTACAATCTAGATAATTGCATGCATCTTCATATAGTATATTTCACCCTTGTGCACATATATTCCCATAGATAGGGGATAAATACATAAGTGTTAGGCCCTCATTTATTATTATATATGTAATAAACACACATTCATAGAGGGGTATTTAGAGGCAACTCAATAATTTTATACCACTAACCCATATTTAGAAAACTCATTATCAGAATGAATAAGGGTGAAGATATAGGGTTTGATCAATTATAAAAGAGAGAAGTTGTATTTAGATATAAAAACATCAATAAAAGGGAAACACAAAACCCAAAATAATGAAGTTAGTTGAATGGATATCTAGTCATTATTCTATATAGGAAGCTTGTGTCACTGTCAGACACTATTTCTGATGGTAGTGTCTATATCTAATGGTATTATCTATGGATACATAAGTATAAATTATAGAATCTAAAAAATTATTTAGAATATTTATCCTTCATAATTTTCACCTATTTATATACCAAATCTTCTTCATCACAATAAACCCAACTAAATATCATTTATAATTTAGAATATTCATTTATATAAGTTTGTAATTAATTATCCTTTTATAGATTGTTTTATCATCCTTGTGTTTGAGATATTTATATATTATTAACCCTATACCAAATTATATTTAAATTTAGGGTTAAGAATTTGCTTAACATGACCTCTATGTTTGAACCAAGCCCTGATTTCTAATAGGGTTTATCCTTTTAAAATGTTTACTTTCATATATCTATATTTATTTTTGAGATCTAAATTTATTTTCATGGGTATAACTCAAGGAATTCTTATTTATATTTTTACCCTAGTACTTATATTATTATTATGTTTTTATGTTCACAATTAATGCTCTCATAATGGATACTCTAATATATAACCCTAAGACACCTCATCCTTTTGTTCTTTTGTTTAATCTTCTTGATGATCAATAAATTGCTTATGAGGATCTTATGGCAAAGAAATATTGTAATACTCAGTCCCCTTTTATATAAAAATATTGAAATTATAAAAATGAGTACACCACTAATTAAAATATAAATATTTATGAATATTGTGACATTAATGGCATAAATTATTATTCCCCTTATGATAATGATTATGATTACACATGTTTTGAAGAAGAATGTGAGAAAACTAGTTTTTATCTCTCTCTTACACTATGTGTTTCTATTTCTAATGATGAGGTACTCAAAAATTCAAATGATGAATAAATTATTTAATTATACCATTATTTAGTCAATTATGATCTTGTTAAAAATAATTAATTTTTCTTTCATTCCTTCTTTAGTTTGTTTACATAGAAATAGTGAAATTACCTATTTATTTTTAGACTTGAATGATTGAAATGAATGCATGACTTCTCCCCCTATCCTTTTAGCTTATAAAGATTAAAAATATAATGATAATCAAAAGAGAGGATGTATGTGATTCTAACCTTACTCAAATTCAAGATAAACATTTAAAGAACATTTACTAAAGCTTTCCTCATGAAATAGTTCCCTCAAGTAGTAATAATTCAAGTAAAGAAGAAAATTTTGGTCATTATAATATTCCTTTTTCATATTAAAGTGATTTCTCAAAATTATAAATTGATATTACATATCATATCCCTTCTTTATTTGAATTAAAAAAGAAAGTGAAACTTGCATTTTTACTTCCTATGGTGATATTCCAATAAAAATAGAAGATTTTTATATCTCTCCCTCTTTTAAATTTTATAATAAAAAACTTGTGCCAATCTTAAATTTAAAAAAATTAATTCACTTCCCCTATTCATATTATATGTCATGAAATTGAAAATTAATCTAAAACCTTGCCAATATATCAATACTAACCTTTGTGACATTTAAAATGATATCATGATCTCTCTTGACTTGTCATGAAAAATGATTTTTCCTTTACCTAATGTTTTCAAAGTATGTGATGATTCTACCTTAAAATTCAAGGATGGTGTTAAAATGCCTATTATTCCTAAGTTTTATTTTTATGGTAAATTACAACCTATATTCACCTATCCAACATATTTAGAAAACCATCCTAATTAAATTATATATATGATTAATACTATAAGTCAAATTCAAATTAATATTATTAATTTACATGTGTTCTCCCACATGGCTATAATTAATGATAATATCTTAGAGGACCAACCCCTTACACAAAAATTATTTGATCATCATTATCCTTCAAATTTTGTCATGACTATGTTTTCATCCTTCAATGGTCAAGGATATCTAGATAGTCATTTGATACAATAAATAAATTCCTTTGACCATTGGACCAAATATGGATTCTTTTTTACTTAAAGCTTTCCATAGAATCTTTAGTTGAGAAGCTCTAGATTAGTTTTATATCCTTTCAATGGTTCATTATCAAGATTTGAAAAAGTTGAAGATGTATTATTATATGATTTCTATAGGCATAAGTTATCAAAGCTACCATTATATAATTTTAAAGCCTTAACTCAAAGTGATGATGAATCTATCCAAGACTATGCTACTATATTTAAGGATATCTTGTATTCCTTGAACTATACCCCTTCACATTTAGAACTAAAATTCATATTTAGTAGGGGTCTTCTTTATGCACTAAGAGAAAAATCATTACATATTCCATTCAATTATTTAGATAATTTATTTTGGGATGTACATAAATATGAATTTGCCTTAACAAATTCCAATAATTAATCACCTATAAACATGTTACAAACAATTCCTAAAAAATGAAATAAAAAATCAAGAAGGGTCATGAGCCACCTCAAATACATTCTTCCAAACTAGAAACACATACTAAGGAAAAAAACCAATAAAGTTTCTATAGAGAGCAAATGAATCTGCATACATAATGCTTCATATATTTAAAACTTGTACCTCTACTAAGAGGTAGACACTTAAGTTGGATCATTGATTAGATAGACCACATGATATATTATATACACCATTAGATAAATGATTTATTATTCTTATTATAAACTAGTAACATACATAAAATATATTTAAAAAGGTGAAAAGACAACCCTTTAAAAATTACCATCGTAATAATGGATATGGTGATAATTATTTTTCTCATTAAGACAAAATATTTCACAACTTATAGGTCAAGGGATCATTACATTTCAAAAAGACACATTGAGTTGCCTATCCCCTTCTTATATAGGCCATTTTAATAGGGTTGATACATCACATTCCACTCTTTATCTATAATATATTATCCATCAAACTCTATATAAATAAAAAATTATAATAAGTCCTTCTCTTAGTGTTCTTTCTTCTTTAACCAATCCTTCCCACATTGATCCTACCAAGGAATCATTGGTTGATCAAGCTATCACTAGAGGGACACATAGATAAGTCATTGATCCAAATTTCATATAACCTACTCACATATATAAAAAGTATATTTAGGTACCAAAACCAACATGTAAACATATAGGTAAAACAAATACACTGGAAATACCTATAAATACACTAATTATAGTGTCAAACTAAAAATGAGAAATAAGTTATCACCTGATCATTATAGTCAAGATTTGTTTTTAAATTAGATTCCATTGTGTGTGTGATTAAATCAATGTAACTAAAAAAATTTATCCAATCGATGAAAATTAACCAAAAAAATTAAAGCATTCAAATAAATATTAAAAAAATAAAAAAATCATGAAAATGAAAAAACATTCAAAAAATTGAAAAAAAAAAAATCATCGTTCCCATTTTTACTATCTCATTTGAGTATATGTTGTTTGATTTATGTTAATAAATATCATATAATTTATTTATATATACACATGTTTCATGCATATTTGAGTGCAATATAGGAATACCTAAACACATGATATATGCTGCACTTCCATATGTTGAACCACTCCTTTACTCATGTCATATAATACATTGGGGGAATTTAATTCTTTGATTCATGATTAATACATGTGACATATCCTTTATGATAATTTATACATCATAATGTTTGATCTTATATATTTATGATTACACATGTCAATATCCATGCTAATATATTTCATAGTGTACTTGATACACTATGTTAAAAAATAAATATATTTCACAGTGTGCTCATGTTTTTATAACATATATATGCAAGGACTACGATGATATGTGTGTGAATATTTAATGCCTAAGTGGTGTAGTTATAATACCCTTATTACAATATTAAGTCACTAAATAATAATGATTTATTACTTATTAACACAGGTTAACAACCTCATATAAATAAATAATAAAAACATGAAATCGGTAAATTTAAAAAAATATTATTTATTATTTATCAATATATTAAAATGTTATTAGGATGGTTAGAAACATTTTTTATAATTGTCACCTCCATTTAATTTTTAATATAAAATAGTTTTTACCCTTATTATTAAATCATATTGAGGAATAAAAAATATCTTGGGTGACTTACGGTTTTGTAAAGGTTATTTTAGAAGAGAGGAAGTTAGAAGAGAAGTTTATGTATTGGGGTGATTTTGTTTCTCATATTAATAAATATTGCATTGGTGGGTTTTTACCTCTTTAAGGTTTTTCCATGTTAACTTATTTGTCATGTGTTAATGTATTTATTATATGTTTTGTTCATCAATTATATTCTAGATCTTGTATATGCATAATAGATTCCTTCAATAAATTTGACACGGTAAGAGATCCTAAGAGAATATAATTGGTGGATTTATCCATTATCAATTATGAATACCAATTGATTTCCATTTAATTAAACATACTATTTCTATTATTTTTCAAGCCTATGTATGGCAAGGATGGAGAATTAATTTTTTTTGGATTACTTTGGAGGTTTATTTATCATTCAAACCACTTAAAAATAATTTCAAAACATCTATGGACCCTCTTAAAACAACTCATAGGTTTTTCAAGCATTGAAATTTTCCTAATTCATAGGGGAACCATCATAAACCTAGAAAAATTAAAAACATTGATTTCTTTGTCAAAATCAATTTTTTTTTTTAAATTTCATTTTTACCAAAAAAAATCTAGAAGATTGGAATAATTTTCAAAGTTTTTGGTGACATGTGTAAGTTTATAAGATAACTTCATCTACATGAGCATCATATTCATGGCTGGAAGCATACAAGGTAAGTAATAAAGTTTTTTGGAAAATATTTAAAAAATAATTCTTTTTTAATTCAAATATTCCATGTAAAAGTGGGTGGACCCCACCTTTTTTTAAAACATATTCTTTTAATCAAAAAGTTAAAATTATTATAATTTAATTACTATTAATTTTTACATATAAGTATTAATTATTATTTTCAAATATAAAAACCAAATTTAAAAAGGTCTAAATATAAATTACTGTATGTATTGTTTTGAAAAGCTTCCTTGAAGAGTTGGTGGTCTATATTTTTGATAGATATTACAACTAAGGAGTTCCTAAGTTCAAAACCCCCTAAATCAATCTTTTTTGACTTGTTCAAAACATTTTTTTTAATTTAGTTTAATTTGAAATCCATGTTTTGGTTCACATGCCAACTTTTCTCATGTGCTAAACCCTTGACCTATCATCTACTTATTTAACTTTTGACATAGTGAATATATTTTTGACAAACATAATCATGTAACTAGCTGATATATAGGTTTTGGTACATTAAAAATTCATTGAAGTGGTCAATATTTTTTGAATCCTCTTATTGTAGATTTTATATATTTTTTAATAATAATGTATAAGTGGTCATTTTGAGTATGACTCTTTCGATACTTAGATTAGTGCATCTTTAATTCAATATTTTTTCATTGTTTGACATCTAAATTGTGTAATTAAATATTTTTTAGTGTATAATAATTTAATTTTGAAAAATAGTTCAAAATTTAATTTAGAAAAGGTTAATTTGTTAAATTATTTTTTTAGTGTATTTTTTCAACACTTGCGACACTCTATTTTGTCATAATATTTCAAAAATTTATTAATTTTTATAGCATTAAATTTAAAAATAAATGTGTGTTTACACTTTAAAATTTGGTTGAATATCAAATCAAGTGAAAATTCACACTAAAAACTTTCATTTTAGTCATTTGTTTATTGTCTTGTTTAAAGGAAAGTTATGGCTTTGCCTTATTTTTCCTTACATAAATCTCAAATGCTTAATGAAAATAACTATAATATATGTAAAATTCATGTTAAATATTAATTTATGGCCCAAAATTTATCGAATTTTATCATTGGGATTGAAAAATCTCATTTTGGATGACATGTGACCCATGAGCTTACTAATGCATTTCAATAGAAATTATAGGAAGCTTTGTTCATTATCTTGCAAAGTGTTAATAATGAATTTTTTATTGACATTGGTAATCACAATTTTTATATAGATGATTTTAAACTCAATTAATCTACACATGAGGTTACTAATATCTAAAATATTATTAAGTTAATCCTTAAATTGCTAACTACACCTATGAAAGGTGATGAGAAAATTGTGAATTTTCTTATTAAAATTATAAACATTAAATATCAATTAGATGAATGTAATTTTAATTTTATTTAAGATCAATTGCATAATATTATTAGTTAAATATTTATGAAAATTTTATAAATTTTATTTCAATTTTGAGTTATATATATCAAATTGAGTAAGATATCCCTAGCCTTACCATCTTCTCTACTCTCCTAATTTAAGAAGAGCAAGTTATGAAAAAATATGATTCTAAAGAGAATGTCACTTAGGCACTTATCACATATAATAATGTTTTTGGTAACACTAAAAATTATAAATCTAACCCTAATTCTACTAAGGGCAAATATGAGAATAAAAAATCTAGTAATAAGAATCATAAACCTAAGTTTAATGTAAATTGTAATTTATGTGGTAAATTTGGTCATAGGAGGGAAACATGTTATAAAAATAAGGATAGAAATAAAAATCAAACTTCTAAAAATAAAAAAAGGGAAGATATCTAATAAAAAAAGGAGAAAAATCAAACCCCTAATAGAGAACATTTTGTATGTAGGTTAAAGAAATCTTTATATAGTTTGAAACAAGTTCCTTGAGCTTGGTATTCTAAAATTACTTTTTTTTAAATAATTGGATTTATCCAATTTATAATCTAATAATTATATATATATATATATATATATATATATATATATATTTAATATTGAAAATGGTTATTTGAATCTAATTTTATTATATGTTGATGATTTTTTGATTACAAGTGATCTAACTAGTTTAAATTCATAAATATATAGATAAACTATGTCAAATGTTTGAAATGATTGATTTAGGCATTATGCATCATTTTTTAAGAATGAATATATTTCAGGATGAACATTTTATTGTTATATCATAATATAAATAAGCGCATAACCATCTTCTTAAGTTTAACATGATTTATTGTAAATCTTCTTCTACTCTTATTGATACTGGTATTAAATTTGATCCAAAACCTACGAGTGAAAAAGCTAACCCTAATTTATATAGATAGCTTATTAGAAGTTTGATTTATTCAATCATTACTAGGCTTGATATTTCATTTGATGTTAGTGTTTCTTCTAAATTTATGCAAGATCCTTATTTGGATCATTGAAAATTAGCAAAGAGAATACTTAGATATATCGAAGGAATTATAAACTATGATATATTTTATTCATCCATTGATAATGATAATTTATATGGTTATTGTGATCCTAACCATGTTGGTAATACTGTAGATCATAAATATAATTTTGAATATGTGTTTAAGTTTGGTGCAAGTGCTATTGCTTAGACCAACAAGAAATAATCTAGTGTCTCTCGCTCTTTTACGAAAGTATAGTACAAAAGTGAAATAGAAGCTACTAAAGAAGCTATGTGGCTATAAATGCTATTGGGAGAAATTCATTTGGATGTTTTTTAGAATAACATCTTTCATTATGATAATAAAAGTTATATAGCTCTGGAAAAAATATAGTACAGCTCCAAATAACTAAACACATTGATGTTCATCTGCATTTCATCAAAGATAAAGTCATCAATGGTGATATTGATCTAAAATTCTATCTTATGGATGAAAAAATGGAATATATATTCACAAAACCACTTGGGGCTACCATGTTTTGTTAGTTTCATGTAATGTTTGACCTATTGGAGTTTCTATTGAGAGGGAGTGTGCATGATAATGCTACTTCCTCATGTCCATGTGTTTCTTCTCCTTATATATTCATCTTATCATTACACAGCATTGTAAACTTCATGTGTAATTTTTTATTTTTACCCTAGTACACTAAAAATATACTTTGTAATGGAGATCCTTATGTTATAAAAAGATCCAAATATGCTTAGTCATTATTCATGAGAAACTATGAGATGTAGTCTCATGATCATGTTAGCATAAATTTAATTTCAAGTAGTTTATGGATTATAATTTCTTTTATTTCAAAACGTGTTATTTAGCATGATGAATATTAAAATTCTTAAATTTTTCACATAGTATAATTATTTTATGGTGACTATGACATTTATCCATGCTTAGCATTGAGGGGGAGTGTTAGGACATTTAATTTATAAGCGATGTAATTATAAAACCCTTAGTAAATTATTATGTAATTAAATAATAGTGATTTTTTATTTATTAATATGGTTTAATAACCTCATGTATATAAATAATAAAAACATAAATTATTTATTACTTATCGGTAAAAATAAAACATTGTTATTTATTATTTATTAGTATTTTAAAATGTTCTTAGGATAGTTGGATCCATTCCTTAAAATAATCACCTCCTTTAAATTTTTAAATAATCATCTTGAGGAATTAAAAATATCTTGGGTGACTCAAGGTCTTGTGAAGGTTATTTTGGAAGAGAGGAAGTGAGATGGGAAGTTTATGTATTGGGGTCATTTGGTTCTCATACTAATTAATATCACATTGGTGGGTTTTTCACCTCTTTTATGTTTTCCCATGGTAACTCTTGTGTCATGTGATGATATATTCATTATATTTTTTTCTTACCAATTATATTCTAGATATTGTATATTCATAATGAATTCCTTCAATGAATTTGATAATATGTTTATGTTGGTTGCTTATACTTAATTTATTCAAATTGCCACTTCCTTGAGTGTATTCCAATTTTTTATATTGTCTTTATTGTTGAACATTTGGATATGTTCCTTTATTTTTAACCCATTTTCCATCGTATGTTGATTGAAATTTTTTTAGGCATTTAAATATGCCATCCCTTTCTATTGTGCATCATTTGAACATTCCATTTGTGTGTCATCTCCTTGGACCATTATCTTGAATTGAATTGAGTTCACTTATGTGTGTGCTTTATTATTTTTTTTGGCTTATATTGTTACTCTCTAGACATTATCATGATCCTTATCATGCATCTTAGGACTTGATGTGATCACATACTAACCTTCATTCATATTTTATTTCAAAATGTTATCCCTATATATATATATATATATATATATATATATATATATATATATATATAGACACACACACACACACACAAAAACAAACACCTTATCATTTTGAGGTAAGTCACCTTCTCTTTTTTTATCTCCCTCATCTCAAAATGGGGGCATATTATTGGGGACATCATAAAAGCATGACCTCCATATTTTTCATAGTTTCCATATTTTAGCAGAGTTAAGTCATAAATACATGATTTCCATACTTATAAACTTACAATATATCTCCATATTTAGGTAGGGCATGTTCTAAATAAATGAACTACATAATTGAATAATCTCTAGTATAATTACATGACACACACACACATATGCGTGGACGTGCACATGCACACAAACACACACACACACACACACACACACACACACACACACACACACACACACACACACACACACACACACACACACACACACACACACACACACACTTGGGTCATAATCCTATACATTGCATTAATTTTGCATTGATTTGACATAATGTTTTTAAGATTTATGACACATATTCTCCAAATTAAACATATTAAAGTTAAATTTTCCATTTTATTTCACTAAACAATGGAAAAAATCATCAATTATACTTGATTAAAACACATAATAGCTAAGTAAAATATCAATAGTCATAAAACTTAGAAATTGCATGAAAGCAAACTTACCTTTTATTCTCATTAAATGAATGAAATATTAAAATAGATTATTTAAGTAAATATATAAATTGGAGTTGACATGAATAATTTTAAAAAAAAATCAAAATTTACCTAAATCTAACAAACCTATGCAATTTTTGGAAAATTAATATTTTTAGTAACTTTCATCTTCTAGCAAAATTTCAACTACTATTTTATTAAGTTTTTCATGCAATCTCAGATGGGCCTAAAAATATCATTTCCATTAAACATTAAAATTAACATAATGGATTAATTTCAACTTTATTTCACCTTTGATTACAAAAATACAACATTTCTAAAAGTGCAAAAATCTTGAAAAAAGTATTAAAATGTAGTTGTAGACCCTTAATTGGTCACATATGGCTGATGAAAGGTTATGAAAATGTACCTAAATATATAGGGTTATTTATTTATGTATAAATATATTTTATAAGTTCATTTTTGTGCAAACTAGAGCTCAAATATAGTTATGAATAAAAATTTATGTTCTTTATAAGTTTAGTTTCCACATCATTCTCCTCCAGTTGAAAAAAACTTAACTCCTATTAGTTGCCTTGATTGAAATTTTTATATTTATTATTTTAAATATTTTTTATATCCCATTATGAAATATAAGTTTTTTATTCCTATTTTAATCTCTTACTACTCTATACTTATCATTATTTACTTGGAGCTATATAAGTTTTGTATTCCTATTTTAATCTCTTACTACTATTTTAAACATATGTTACTACTCTATACTTATCATTATTTTCTTGGAGCTTTCTCCTCCTTCTTTCAACTATTGTATATACTTTACAAATGCTTCTACATCATCAATACATCATTCTATAATTCATATCTCTAGAAAATATAAACCACCCATAAGATATCTCTCATAAATAATATGAAATGGTTATTTTTTAATTTATCTATTCATTGAACTATCATATGCAAACTAAGCCTATAGTAAAGTTAAGTCCCATTGCCTGGGATTCTCTCCAAATATGCATTTCAACAAATTCACCAAACTTTTGTTTACAAATCATGTCTTTCCATCTATTTGTGGGTTGTATGTACTAATTAATTTTAGATTGATTGCCAATTTCTTTCATAGAGTCCTCCAAAATTGACTTATAAATTTAGTGTCCCTATCTAATGTAATATTTTTTAGAACACCTTACAATCTCATACCCTAAAAAAATAATTTTGTAACTCTAGCTGCATTACTAGTTTTATTATATGAAATAAAATTAACCATCTTAATAAAGCTATGTATACAAAAAAACTAATCACTACCTCTTTGTGCTTTTTGATAATCCCAACACAAAATAAATGCTCAAATATATTCATGGTCCTCTTGGAACTAGTAATGCAAGGACACCCCTATTTTTTATACATGGAATTTAGCCTCATGACATATATTTCATATTGAAAAATATCTTACCACATATTTATTCATATTTAAAAAAATATATTTTTCGTCCACCAAAGCTATTAACTTCACCTTTACCAAAATGTCTAGACAAACCACCACTATGCAATTTTCTTATAATATTATGTCTTAGAGACCCAACTAGAGTACAATGTTGTTTTCCCTTGATGACATAACCATCCCATATAACATATTCATCATGAATATTACCTACCTCATCTAATAATATATTATAATAATGATCAAATGTCTTTTCAAAATATGCATCAATATCATATAATTCCTTAACAACTTCATTTCTAACTACTTCACTCACAATATTACTTAATAACACCACTTCCCTACTCAAATAATAAAAATTTATTCTCATTTATGGATCTATGTTTCAAACTAAAAGTATATCCCTATAAAAAATACACCCACTTTACATATCCAATATTTAACTTCTTTTGAGTGTTCACATACTTCAAGGCCTCATGATCTATAATTAGAATAAACACCTTAGACACCAAGTAATGCCTTAAATTCATTAATTCTTATAAAGTGTCATAAAATTCAAATTCATATGTAAAATACATATTTATTACTTCATTAATTTTTAACTAAAATATGTTATTGACCTTATGTATTGACTGAACATAACACTGATTCCCACATGTGAAGCATCACGTTCAACATCAAAAACTTTGTTAAAATTTGGTAATGCTAAAACATGTTTTTATGTAATCTTATTCTCAAAAAAAATCAAATATTTTTGTTTATTCTCTTGTCCACACAAATTAATTTTTTTCTCATGTAATCTATTATTGGTGTAATAATACTACTAATATTCTTAATGAAAATTTATATAATGTTTTTTTAAACTATGCAAACTTATTACCTCTATTTTACTTATGATAAAAGGCCACTCAATAATTGTCATTACCATTTATTCATCCATATTTAATCCATTTATTGGAACTACAAGTCTTAAAATGACCAAACTGATCTACATAAACCTACACTTCTTCAAATTTACATAAAAATTCATCTTTCTTAACAACTCTAATAACGTTATCAAATTCCTTAAGTGACATTATTTAGTCTTATTGAGAATCAAAATATCATCAAAATAAACCATAATAAACTTACAAATATACCATCATAAATTCGTGTTCATCACTCTCATAAATGTGTTATGTGAATTATTTAATCTAAATGGAATCATCATGCATCCATATAAACCATCCCTACCCTTGAATGAATTTTTCCATTCATCTCTTTCATGAATCTGAATCTGATAGTAACCACTCCTTAGATTAATATTAGTGAAGTATTTTGATCCTTCAAAAACATCCATCATATCATCTAAGAAAGGTATAAAAATTATATGTTTTATGGTAATTTTATTGATTTATAAACTATCAACACACATCCTCTACCCTCTATCTCTATTTGGAGTTAACAATGTTGGTGTTGCACATGGACTCATGCTCTCCCTTACTATACCATTTCTCACCAATTCAATATCCTATTTATTCATTTTTTCATGTTTTATTTGAATCATCCTATAAGATAATTGACTAGGCAGAGTTCATCCTAGAATCAAGTCAATATTATGTTGTATCTCTTTGGTGGTAAACCATATATTAAACCATTAGGTATAAGTATATTATTTCACCACTAATACTACTTATACTAGTATTTTCACCACTTTTATGTCTTATTTATTTATTTATTATTAATTCATAACAACAACCTATCATCTTCATATCTTTGATACATTATTTTGTGGATAACATGATTTTTTCATAACCTTCTTATTTAAGAGGTAGTAAAATTACCCTTCTACCACCTTTCCATAAATCATATGTTTTATTTCCTCTACCAAGAATTTATTTTATCAAATTGTCATAACCTTCCAAGTTTAACACATGTCATGCATCTATTGATACAACATCACATCATATTTCATCATTTTTATGTTTTCCTATAGAAAATTTATTAATCACCTTTTATATAGTGTAAATTCATTCCCTTTCTTAAACCATGAAATATGACAAGGATAAGGCTGATTTCCACACTACAAACCTAGTTTCTCAATCATATCCTTAGAAACCAAATTTTCACAAATAGAAACATCTATAATTACTTTACATATATTACCTTTTTAATTACACCTTATTTGAAAAATATATGTTCATAACCAAGCATTAACACCTTAATTATTATGCACTTGTTATTTTCATTTAGAAATCAACGTTCTCCTCATCATGAGATTTTATCTAATATTTATTATTGTAAATTTAATATTTTTCTCTTCTATCTCCTCCAAAATTAAATTCACTATTTTATGGTTCTTTTTCCCCCTTTATGGCTTATTGTATTCTGGACACTCAAACACCATGTGTCTTTCTTCTTCAAATATGTAACAAACATACAACCAAATGTGATTTGGAAACCACCCTTTAGCACCATCATAACCTCATCTTCTTTGAAAGATTATTATTATTTGTAGTTATTGAAACACTTGTCTAGTATCTTATCTTATTTATACACCACATGATGATTTTACTTTAGTGGGTTTAAACCCACTTGTAGTGTTATTAAACCCACCTTATTCCCTTATTAGACAGGATTGTCCTCTTCATGGCCCAATTGATATTCTAAAAGTCTATCTATTTTATTTTTATTTTCCATTAAAAGTTAAATTATAATACTCATCCATGAAAAGTATTTTGTTAATGACCAATTAATCTTGAATATAAAGCTACAAACCATTTAAATTCTTTGTATCCATCTATTCTTTTGTTTTATCATGCTCCACTCATAAGAAAATCTTGTAAACCTCATCTATATACTCTTATATATTTTGATCCCTTTTTCTTATATTTTGTAATCTTATCTATATGATCTATGAATAATCCACATGAAGAAATTTACCCTTTCTAAAAATGGGAAAATCATGAAAAAATATTAAAATTTAATATTAGATCCTTAGATGATCGCATATGGCCTCCAAAATATTTGGACAATGTCTCTAACTGGATAGAGTAGGTTATGGGTCAATTAATTATTTTAAGGTAGTCATTTTAGAAAAAAAATAAAATAAAATGTAGTTATAAATCAATTGTTATGGCCTCTAGATGTTTTATCTTTACATCAATACTACTCACTTAGATGCACTGATTACAGTAGGATGTACTATTATCGATTATTTTATACTATAATAGTTATTTAATTTTATAGTTTGAAGAGACTAAATCATTAAAAATCATAATAATGATAGGTTTGAGTGATTAAATCATCAAATATCACCATATTTATAGTATGAGTTGATTACATCACTCACCCTCATGAGATTATATATATATTCACACTTAACTTATGTGATTGAGATATAATGATATCAAAGAATATGTCACAATGCATCCTTTGAATCATATTGGGGGAATAATACCATCTAATATCCACCTTCATCTCCAAATTATTTATGTTTTAACCTCTTTCATCTTCAATGATTTATAAGGAAGCCTCTTTACCATGTTAAAACATCAAGAGGCAACATGGATGCATCAACACACATGTGTACTCCTTCATTTCTCTCTTTATTTTAAAGAATTCAAAATAATATGTATTGATTGATATTTTAATATGATATCTATTATAAATCATACACAAAAAACACTCAAATTAGGATCAAACAAAGGCAAGGTGTGTTATACGCTTCCATGCATACATTTATTTCACTTGAGCTAATAATTTAATATTTACAAATTACTAGATTAAAGGAATGGGGAATGTAGATACTAAACTAAATATTTAAATAATCTCAGTGTTATACATTTGATAAATATTAATTAGGGCTCTACACATTAGTTATATACCTACCTACTATCGAAAGGCTCACATTCACCATCTCACTATGCCTAAATTATTATATCTTGGTATGATACATATCATTATGATTATCCAAGTCTCTTGCATTGCAGTAAAAAATATAAAAACCTCATAAACATCCTTCACTATTAGTTTTAGATCTATACATGTTTTCTAGTCTTCTAGACACTACCTGCCACAAAGGGACACTATTACCAATGGCAGTGTTTATATTCTTATCTAGTGTCCAATTATGAAATGTCATTCAAATTTTAAATGTTTTAAAATCTATTGGTTTGTATATTTTTCTTATTGAACCCTACCTTGAGATATTTTCAAAATGTGTGGTATTAATACAAGTATAAGCCTTCTCATTTATCATCTAGTAAATAACAAGGAAACACCTAATAAAAATAAATAAATCAACTCCATGACCAATGTATTGCAACATATTCATCCTTATTTTCATATAAATTATAAAATTCATCATATTATAGGTCTAAAATATTCAAAGAGCATCACATGGGTGATATTTGTCAAATTCCAAGCTAAATAATGCATAAATATACATGTAGTATATTGTAGCCTTGTGCATACACATTACCACACATATGTGATAAATACATAAGTCTACGGACTTCCTTGGAGTATTGGATATGTAGGTAGATCCCATTGATAGAGGGGTATGTGGGGCTAGATCAACACAATGAGCCTACTAACCTATTTTTAGCAAACACGTTCTAAGGGTCAAGAATGTTGATGATCTAGAGTTTGATAAATCAGAAAAGAGTGATAAAATTTGTCTCAAATATGAAAACTTGAGTAAAAAGGTGATATAAAACTAAGAAAAATAATTTGGTCACATCAATATCTAGTCATTATTTCATATCAGACACCTATGTCATAGTCAACCACTAGTGTCGATGTTAGTGTATAGATTTGATGGTAGTGTCTATAACTAAAGAATTAAAAATTATATAATCTGATGAATAGTCCTAAATAATAATCATGCATAATTTTCACCTATTTCTAAACTATATTTTCTTTTACATAGTAAACTTAGTTAAGTATCTTTTCTTTTTGGCATTGCAATCAATTGAACATGTTTCAAATTTAGTACTTTATGTATTTTTTCATATCTCAATATTATAATTCATAATATTCATTAATCTTAGTTAAAAATTATTTGGCGTACTTCATATTAGTTTATCACCCATGTGATTGAACTATTTGTATATTCTTAACCCTATACCACATACTCTTTATAAAAGTTTTTATTATGTTAAAATTTAATATCATTATTACACAAGAATGTATGTATAATATGACACATAATGATTTATTAATGAAATATTAGGTTTATGTGAACATACCTATTTTATACATGCACTGAAGGCATAACATCATAGTCATGAAAATTAATATTTAACACACTAAGTGTCGAATATAGAATACATTAAGTGATAACAAACCAAACCATCAAAATAGATAATCATCATGGAGAGGGGGATAAAAATATGTTATTACTTCCAAATAAGTGAGGGTCACAATCTACATATATCATATGTAGTGTAAATTTGAGTTTGTATTAAAAATATCAAGTAACATAATATTAGATATAAGGAATCATAGACATATGAAATAAAGAACATGTATTGTAAAAAAAAAGTTCCATAAAATTGAATTATTTTGAAAGATATATGTGAATCATTCTATGTTAGGTTGTGTGAATTACTAACCCATATGTTTGGGGTCATGAGGACATCCCAAGTATATACCATCATTTATTAGACATCACTATCACAACAAAAGTCTTCACTGCATTTATAATTATAATTTATCTTAAATGCTATTTATTGAGAAACATCCTTATGAGGGTATTTGTATTCATTGACAATACCCTTTATGTTGTCTAGTCCAAAATCTATCCCTGAGACAGTTAAAATATTAAGTATTCAAAGTGAACTTTGGGACAATAAGGGACTTTCATCCTCCCATTTTAGAATTACTTCAAGAGTAACCCAAAGCATGAGATGTAAGTATTAGGATCCATGTTATGGCTTGATTGAAATGAGTCTTTGAGAGGTGCACTACTACCACCAATGATCTAATACTTGGCCTAACAAAGAGGTTCCATCCTTAACCTAGTCTAACAAATTCTAATATTAGATGTTATTGGGATTTATGTTAGGTTTGGAGCTTGATTGTCTTCCAGGATTAGAGGTTAAAACTTTGATGTCATTTTAGTTAGGTTTTGGATCCCATTATTTGTATCCATGATGGTGAGAGGGGTTACAAGGGGGGAACCCCCAGTTTGAGGTCCAAGGGGATGTCAAAATTACCTTGTAAAATTATAA